>CATIWF010133874.1:0-21809 GCA_949630135.1 Balakata baccata
CATGTCTAAATAGTAAATTTTTTTTTCTTTTCATTTGAACTTTTCTTAGTTGATGATCTGAGCAAAATTATTTTAGTAATATGTGGGTCTCCAATGTATCAATTTTTCTCTTTTAATTTTTAAATAAATTTAAGATAAAATTAACGTTTGATATATTATATTCGAACTTTATAATGTTTAAAAATTATGAAATCGGCATTTTCTAATATATTTTATTTAAATTATATAAATTTTATACTAAATTTTAAGATATTTATCATTAATCAGAAAAAATATTATATTTTGCTCATATATACTAATATAATATATTAAATTTTAAAAGATAAATAATAATTTTTTTTATCATTTTGGTACAATATAATATTTTTTTAATAGAAAGTCTGACACAAGAACATAATAAAAAAATATATCATATAAGTTTTAAACTTCATAAGTACTGTCCTCAAATAACAAACAGTAATTTTTTCCAAATTAAACTAGCTTTCAACCTTCGGATATCAATTTTCTGGTTTTTTTTTATTATTTGTTGTGAGAGATTAAAATTATGAAAAATAATTGCATTAAATCAATATTGTTTTCGCAACATTTTTTTTAAACTAATAAAAAAACGTAAAACTTATGTTTAAATAAAAATTTTTGCTACAATGATACATCTGAGTTTTATTTATAATAATAGATAATTTATTAATTTACTATCCAAGTCAATATTAAAAAGAAAAAAATTAAAAATGTTCGAATGCTCTCAATCTAACAACCTTAATCCCTCTATTCCCTCCGAATCATTTATTTGACGGTTTATATAGGTTTGAGATACGCATCCCGTTACGCGACAAACCACCATTTTTACTATCTAGAGTAACCTTGGCTTCGGGGCGGAAAGGGAGCGGGAAATATGATTTCTATTCCCATTCTCGTTGTAAGAGAACATCTCCATCCTCTTCCCGTCTCCTTTCCAACCGGAATTTCTATCTCCATTAAGTTTTTTTAATTAAAAAATAAAATAATAACTAAAATTTTACATAATAGAGTAACTAATTTAGTACTTAATATTTTAAGTTACTGTTATATAAATTTAAAAGTTTACAAATTAAAATAAGCATATATAATATATAAATATCAATGATAATTCATGAATATTCATATACAATTTTAAAGTTAAGACATTTAAAAAAAAAAAATAATTCATAAATTAGAATAGTACATAACTAAGCTTAATTAATATGACTATAGTGTCTATATTAATTATAAATAAATTTATAATTTTATTAAATAAATAAGTTGTATATATATTTAATTTTTTTGAAAACTATATATATATATATTTAATTTATTAATATAATTTAAATTAGTGCATAAATTTAATATAATACAATTATTTTGATAAAAAACATATATTACATATGGTAAGATATGCGTAATATAATATTTAAAATATTAAATATTTAAATGCACAAATATAGAGTATTAATAATTATGTTAAGTTATTATAAACCCATGAGATTTGATTGAATATATTAGTTGGTCCTTTTATTTTTTGAAATATATTATAAAGTCTTCCAAGTTTGGTTTAATACATTATAGTCATTCTGTTAATTTTTTCCATTACATATAAACAAAATGTCAGATTTATCCTTCTTTTTTTGTCTTAAAAAAATATCAAAAAAATTTTAATATCACAAACTTGATACTAAAATATCAAATTTGTCATTATTTTTAATATTGTATTTTTAAATTAACAAAATATCAAATTTATCCAAAAATAAATAAATAGTTTTTCATATTTTTTAGTTGATTACTATAATAACAACAGAATATTTCATTTAAAAATAAATGATGGACCAATTGGTATATTAGAATTAAATCTGAAAAATTTTCAAAAATAAAATGCCGAATGTATATTTACTCTAATATATATATAATTTTAAAAGATAATTACTAAGTCTCTACAGGACTAGGTGGGGATCCCCGTCCTGCTCCACTTAACCCCGTTGCCTACTCTAGAGCCGCATCAATTCAATTTAGAGGAACTCACCTGGAGCGAAGCAGTGGCTGGCAGATGAACTCCAGAAGGGTGTCATTGGAAAGTTTTCCCAATATTTTTGTAACTTGTGTGCCCACATAAAAAGTAATATACGTTAAAAAATTAACCTTTAATGTTTGTTATTATAAATAGATTTTGTTGTAGTGGAAATTGAACTGAGTTATAACTCGGTTTGTTTAATAATATCGGTTATGTTAAGAAAATCAACATTCACAATTAAAATTTGAGATATTTTTGCATTTTAATTTTCATATGGATATAATTTGAATCTCATGAGATGAGATAGTTATCAAATATTTCATAGCTGACCAGAATTAACCAAAAAAATTCAACTCTTCAATTATGTCTACCATTCACCAAACTGAACTGTTGGGCACCGGAAGTTGAGATCGACAAGAGATTCAAGTAACTTAGTTTCTTTGCAAATTAGTTTTTTTTTTTTTCTTTGCACATGATGGATTCCCATTGTTGGTCAAATAGATAATTAGAAGTCATGATTACAAAGGCGGAGTTTGGTTATGTATTTGCAATCTTTGTGTGACTCTGCCTGTTCCATCAATAAATTTATTATTATTGAAGTTCTGAAAATATTTGGTTTAGTAATCTAAGTACTTTATCTGTAAGATGTAGGTGAAAAAGATCTTCAATTTGGAATAAATTATTTTACCGGTTTTAAAATTCTATTAGATATAAATATAATTAATTGGACGATAATATATATAATTTGATAAATATATATATATATGTATAAGTACTTTACTCCAAAAATATAGATAGAATGATTGATATTCTTTTGTCTTCAATTAGATATTTTATATTTGAATTTTTTGATGTAAAATATTTTTATTTAAAATTTAAAAAAAATATTTTATTTTTTAATGAGTTTGCTTGACAGAAATTTAAATTAGTGTGATTATAAGATATTCTATGATATTGAAAAAAAAAATACAAATACTTTACAACAAGTAAAATATACTTTTCTTTTTTATTTCAATTGAAGTAACTCTTTTAAATTTTGAATCAATTTCTAATATTAGTAAGATTTAATGACTTTGATTTCTTATACGTAAATGGATAATTAAAGTCAATAATATTCTGAAATTATATTAAAATTAGTTTTTAGGGAGTGACGTGTGGTTGTGATCTAATTAAATTGCTCATATTTGAATTGGAAATGACATTGTTTGACATTTTTATAATTTTAAATCATTTTAGAATTTGTTATTCCACTCCAATTCTCTTTTAAAAATTTAAATAATTTTTTTAAAATTATCCTTATTTCTTACTATCTTGAAATATATTCCTTTTCACCAATAAAGGGTATCAAAATGAGGAAATTAATGAAGTGAACAAAATATGTGAGATGTTAAAAGAATTAACAAAAATAATTTAGTTAATTATATCTTTAAATTGAATTAACTTATTTAAATTTATTTGAAATAAAACAGAATGAGTATTTAATTTTAAAAATTAAAGACTTGAAGTTTAATCAAATATGGGTAAAGACTACCAACTCTTTTTTTTTTTTTTAACAAAAAATTGGTGAAGACTACTAACTTTAAATTAAAGAGCATGAAAATGAGTATACATGATCTAATAGAGTGTTGATAAGATGATACAAAACGAAACTTTTATAATTTAATCAAAAATTTTAAATTCGAGCGATGTGTATTCAATAATTTTAAAATTTTTAAGAAAATATTTTGCTACCGTTCAAAATTTTATCCGACACAGCTTTAAATTAATTAGATTAATTTAGAAAAAAAAAACCCAATATACATGACTTGAGAAGTATTTAAGGAAACTAATTTATTACCCATTTGGAAAATTATAAGTCTTGATTGTAATTTCAATTTCAGACATTTTAATTCATGAATGTCATTAATATTTTTTTTTTCAATATATTGCTTTAAGAACACATCACACTTCAACTAACCATATAATTCATTGCTAATAACCGTTAAAAGGTTTTAATCAAAACCAGTAAATGGAAATTGCATCTTCACTTAACCAATTTTCAGTTATAGTAGTTGTTGTTTGTAGCTACCAATTCCCCATTATACTCACAATTAAGGCCAGGTATGCATCAATTTAGCACACATTACTTTTTTTTTTAGTTTAATTTTATAAAAATTAAAATTTTAACCACCACATTAATTATATCGATTAGCCATTAGTTAAGTTAAACATTAATTTTGATACAGTTAATCACCAGTTTTTCATTAATAATAGTTAAGTTATTATCTAATCAAATTACATCACATAAAATTAAGACATAAATAAATTACTATAACTCTTGAGATTTGGTTCAATACACTAGTTAGTTTTTTTTTTACTTTTGAAAATATATTATGAATTACTTTTTGTTTGGTTTAATGCACTCTACACTCATTCTGATAATTTTTTCTATTACATATAAATAAAATATCAAATTTGTCTTTCTTTTTTTTCATATTAAAAAATACCAAAAAATATTAAAAAAATTTTATTGTCATCGACTTGATATTAAAATATCAAATTTATCAATTTTTTTAATATTGTCCTATTTTAAATTAATAAAATGTCAAATTTATCCAAAAAAAATTAAATAAGGATATTTTTGGTATTTAATGGAATATTCTATTTGAAATTAATAGAAAATCTTTTTAATTGTTGAACTAAATTTAAAGAATTTCATAATATATTTTTAAAAATAAAATAACTAATTAGTATATCCAGTTAAACCTATTATTAATTTATCCTAATTTTTATTATAATTGTATTTGGATATATAATTTTCCTTTTGGGCGGCCCTCTATTTCTATTTCTATTTCTAAGTATGAGTAGTATTGTATTAACAATATAGTTGATTGGTCATTATATAACAATGATTAATTTACTTGTCATTAATAATTTTGATTTTCTACCTACACATAATATTCTAATGGTATAAAAAGCCATACTCTCCCTAATAAGTCTTAAATTCAAGACCCCATAAAATAAAATAAAAAATAATTTTGATTTTCTTGTAATCATTGAAAGAGTTTGTCAATAAGAGAAAAAGAGACAAAATTATCCGTTTTCAATCTTTGAAAAAGTCATTCAATTAATAAATAGTGACATAAAGTAACGCATCATTAGATTTCTTAAGCTTCTTATTATAGGAAAATAGATGGCGACCACTTGCCCCCCGTTATTGAACTCTTAATTTTTGCTTAATTATTCTACCATTACCCATTTGTTAGAAAACCATAATTTCTTTTATTACAATTTTATCCTAAATATTTGAAATTGGATAATATTTTTTTCCATTTATTCTCTATTAGAATCTTATATTTTTAGAGATATTGAGCATCGATTTTTGTTTCATGTATATTCTTTATTTGAAAGAGTTATATGATAAAATATATTTTTTAATACATATTTTATTTATAAGATTTAAAATAAAAGTGAATTTGATTCTCTATTTTTAGAAAACTAAATTTTATTTTTAATTTAGTAATGTTTCTTATTTCAATTTATTTTGTAATAATTTTTCTTAATTGTCTTGAAATATTTGTAATTTAATGGTAGTTAAATAGCAGATGAATTGATAAAGTACATGATTTTAATGCATATTGGACATAAAGTTGATATAAAAATAATTGAGATAAATACAATTTTTTCTCTAAATTTTAATTATAGTTAATGTATTTTCACTTTTTATACATGTTTTATTTTTTTATTCATATGTTTTTCTGAAAATACTTTTATATTTTCATATAATAAAAGCTATTTATTTTTTTATTGGATAGATATTAATTTGTATAAGATAAATTAAATAGTAAAAAAATATAATGTGTTTATTGAACTTATAAAAAAAAATGACTCTCTAAATATAGAGAAGTTCAAATATACTAGTTAAAATAAAAAGTATGATCTTTTAGAATTATTTGATCCAAAATTTTTAAATAAATATTTTTAACTTCTTATATATACATTTGGTTATATATTTTAATTCTATGTGATACTTTACAATTTTTGGTTCATATATATTTGAAAAAATAAATATTTTATACTATAAAAACCTAATTATAGAACCTTAAATTTGTTTTAATACTTAAAATAAAAAATTTTTATTTTGTTCAGAAATAATCAAATAAATATTATATTAAAATCTATAATTAAATGATTTTAACTGATTAATTAATAGAGACTTGCCAGCCAACTCCCAAAGCACATATGGGGCAAAAATGTAGACAAATTTTAGAATGAAAGAAAATCAGTTCAATGAAAATTGTCATATTTATTTGAAAAGACATCACTTCACTCAAAAATTATTAATTCGGATAAAATATAATATTTTATTTTACAGAATTTGCATAAAAAGAAGAAAAAAGAAATATGCACAACTTTTTATCACGCGCGGGAAAGGAAGTGAAGTCAACAATCCCCTTTTTTTTTTTCTTTTTTTAACGAAAGTTCATTTTGGCAATTTTGGTTGTCTCATTGTCTAAAAATTCACCTTCAGCTTTTCAACAACAACAACAAAGAGTGTGAAAGCAAAAGCTTTTCCCCTTTTTTTTCTTTTTCATTTTTGTTCCTTGAAAATTCCATCTTCCTTTCACTCCCTTCACAATCAAAATGTAAACAGCTCATCTTTACCTGTACAAAATTTACAGTAATCCATGATGATAAAATGAAAATAATTGTAAATTTTGAATCTTTCGTCCACACACTGTAACAGAGATAGCAAAATAATTGCAAATCCCATTAATGAGCAAATTCATTGTGTCAGACATTTTTAACTTCTTCTTCTTCTTCCTTCTCTCCTTCTGATCTCTGTTTTTCTCGACTCTTCTCCTTCACATTTTCATCTTTCACACTGTACTTGTTATTATTGTCTTCATCTTGATGGTTAATTCTGAGTAATGGTTAAATGGGTTTTCGTCATCTTTAGTTATTATCCTCTCTGAACTACCATTCTTCTCTGCTTGCTCTTTCCATTATTGAACTCTCTTTCTGCCTGTCTTCTTCTGTAACTCTTTATATTCAACAATGGCTTCAACTCCATTTTTTCCTCTAAGAATATAATACCCATTAAGCTGAATAGCTTGTTTCTCTCTCTAAAATTTACGAACTTTCATCAAAATTCTCACCTTTTTGCCTCCCTTGTGTACACCATTGACAAGCGTTCTTAGGAAAATCAGCTTCTTCTCTCTGTATCAATGAGCCATTTTGCTTAGCTATGTTTATCTATTGTTCTTCAGAGACAGAGACAGCAACATAGAGAGAGAAGCTGTGAGTGTTACTGTCTCAGAGAACACGCAATGGGTACAACCAGCAGCAATGGTGTTATGTTCCTTGTGTTTCTCTTCTTCACCAGCGCCGTCTCCGCCACCTACCGCCGTCACCTCCTTCACCAGCCTTTCTTTCCTTTTACTAACACTATCCCTCCAATACAGCCTCCTTCTCTTGCTCCTCAAGCTCAGCCTCCGCCACAAACTCAACCCAAATTCCCATTCTCCACTAGTCCTTACACTCCACAGAGACCCTTCTTCCCCACCATTCAATCCTCTCCTCCTCCGCCGTCTATATCCACTCTTGCCACTTTCCCGGCTAACATTTCTTCTCTCCTCTTTCCCCACCCTCCATCTTCCGCCACTTCCCACCGCCACCTCATAGTCACGATCTCCGTTTCCCTTTCACTCCTCTTTGCAGCTATCATC
Organism: Balakata baccata; assembly: GCA_949630135.1. Classification (NCBI taxonomy): domain Eukaryota; kingdom Viridiplantae; phylum Streptophyta; class Magnoliopsida; order Malpighiales; family Euphorbiaceae; genus Balakata; species Balakata baccata. Next base: position 7,729 of record CATIWF010133874.1, read on the forward strand.
GCTGGCCTCTCTGCATTATATCTCTACTTCCGCCGCCGGTACCACCACTATACCACCACCTCTGAGAAAACCTCACGTTCCGACAGCCTCCGTCTTTTCCCTCCAAATACTGTCCCTTCCGACGGGTCTCCGAAGCCGCCGAAACTCCCACATCGTCCTGGTGTACCCAACACCAGCTCAGAGTTCCTTTACTTGGGTACATTAAGCGGAATCGATCATCAACAGAAGATTACAAATGCTACTAATGTCGGACTCAAGATTGGCGTATCCTCTTCGCCGTATCAGAAACTGGGTTCACCTGAGTTGAAACCGCTTCCACCATTGCCCAAAAACATCTATACACCCACTTATAGAAGCGGCGAGGTATTGGTGGGTTCTCGCAAGGAAGTTGAAGGTGAAAGTGATACAGAGGAAGAAGAATTCTTTTCTCCTAGAGGATCATCAGGGAGAAAAGAGAGCCCAGTGCGTGTGGAATCGAGTTCAAGAAGAGAGTTTCCAGGTATTCAAGGAGACATTTTTGGGTCTAGAAGTTTCAATTCGAGAACTGCATCGTACCCGTATTCTAATTCTTGTTCTCCAACAAATTCAATACCCGCAAGTTTTTCTCCAGCATCAAATTTAAGTCCTAAAAGCGCAAAGTCTAAATCTCCGGAGACTATAATCAGTTTCCCTGCTCCAGTGCAGTCAGTGAAGCGATCACCTGTGTCTGTTTCTTTGTCGTCTTCACCATCCTTATCACGGAGAGATTCAGGGGCCACCCACAACTCTCCGGAGCGAAATTCAGGTGTTAATAGTGAATTTGCTCCAACAAAACAACCGCCACCTCCTCCTCCGCCTCCACCACCGCGGTTTTGGGAGATTCCTGAGGGGCTAAGACTGGCTAGAGAAGTGAATTTTGGAAGCTCAGGTCCTCCGGTTCTTGTTACACCCTCGAGGCCTGTTTTGGTTCCCAGTACAATACCAACTAGAGTTAATAATGAGCATTCTCAAACCAATGCTAGCATTGAGAGGATTGAGGAGACCTTTAAACCAAAGTTGAAAGCTTTACACTGGGATAAAGTTCGAGCTAGCTCTGATCGCGCTATGGTGTGGGATCAGATTAAATCCAGCTCTTTTCAGTGAGATCCTGAAGTCCTATTCTTTTATCCTTTCTAATGTTGCATTCAAGTGTATATGCCATTTTCTGCTTGGTTTGATTTAATTTTTATGGTTTTGTAAGTTTGTAGAATGATGGTGTGCTTGCAGGTTAAACGAAGAAATGATTGAGACTCTTTTTATGGTAAACAATTCAAAGTCGAATGTCAAAGACAATAATGGACGGCGGCAGGCTCTTCCATTGCAGAACCAGGAGAATCGAGTGCTTGATCCGAAGAAGTCACAGAACGTTGCTATACTGTTGAGGGCACTAAATGTGACTGTTGATGAAGTATGTGAGGCCCTTGTGGAAGGTAAAGACCACTGTGTGCCTGCTTTCTTCAAGTTCTAGTAATAACAATTTATGTAATGGATGCTTTCTTTGATGCCATCTCTATGGTTTTTCAATGTGTAAATCACTATTATGATCATTATTTTTGCATCATCTGGATTATGGTTTTCTAATGTATAAATCTTTAATGCTGCAAGTGGCTGTGAATAATGGTTAAAACCTATATATAGAAGACTTAATTTCTTTTCTGACAAAAAACACTTGGTTTGTGATTGCTTTTATTTTGAAGATCAATCTGTTATTTGTTTATAATCTTATTCAGGCTTGGTGAATGCAAGTTAACTAGAAAAAGGAATGTTGATTACTTAAGGAGAGAACGATAGTACAGTACATCTTTTTTCCTTTTGAAGATGTGCTATTTATGTAACCTAAGCCATGTCAAAATGATTAGTCCTTTTCTGGTTGACAGGCAACTCGGATACTCTTGGGACAGAGCTTCTTGAGAGCTTATTAAAGATGGCTCCAACTATAGAAGAAGAACGAAAATTAAAGGAGTTCAAGGATGAATCGCCATTTAAGCTAGTTCCTGCTGAAAAGTTCCTCAAGGCATTGCTTGATATTCCTTTTGCATTTAAGAGGATAGATGCAATGCTTTATATTGCTAATTTTGATTCAGAAGTTGATTATCTCAAAAGGTCTTTTGAGACTTTGGAGGTATGTCTAAATATATTTTTAGTGATCATATTTATTTGTGGCATGGTTATTGTTGCATATATCCAAAATCAGTCTTTCTTTTCTGCTTGATTACCTGCAACTTGCAATTATCAAACTAGAGACTTTATTATCAATTTGTTAGGTGCCAATATTTCAAATCCATAAGTCCATGATCTTCTCTCTTCCTCCTATTACTTGATTTATATATCACATTTTCAAGTGTCAATATTTCAAACTCATAATTCTATTATCTTCATCTCTAAGCATGTAGTTAAGGCCTTTGCACATGTTCCTTGTGGTAACTGCTGCTGCACCCCTAGTTCATGTTCTCACTTGCAATCAATCATCTTGACAGCAATAGCTTCCAGTGTTTGCGGCTTTTTACCATACATACTATATTAAGCATAAGGCTAACAGAATTTTTGCTTCAGTTAATTGGAAGAGAAGGGGCTACCAGATTTGTTGGACTTCAGTTTCCTATCAATGTGGTCCAATTGAGCATAGGAAACTTTAGATATGGCAAAGGTGCCAACTGGCTCAAGCGTCTGATGTTATACTATTAGGCCATGTCAAATTTATTTTTGTGTCAATGAAATTTGGGAGGTTAAAATGTCCCAAGATAGATTAGGAAGTTCTAGAACACTTGCATGGTATACTAGCAGCATCAATTTGAAAATTAAGGCACTGATGTTCAGCTCGCTTCTGCATTTAAGATGGCAAGAATGGAGTTGCTTATTGTTATTTCCCATTGCTATTTCTTTTTCTCGATACAAATTGTAAGGCACTAGCTGCATCTTGTGGTAATCCTGGTTAATATAATCTTGTTGCAGTTTGTCATCTTATATGATTCAGATATTTTGCACTATTCCATTTTGTTTGAATTTTCCAACTGCTGCTTAAGGTTATCTTTTCTACAGGCTGCTTGTCAGGAATTGAAGAGCAGCAGAATGTTCTTGAAACTTCTAGAAGCAGTGCTCAAGACCGGGAACCGCATGAATGTTGGCACCAATCGCGGCGATGCCCATGCATTCAAGCTTGACACACTCCTCAAGCTTGTTGATATTAAGGGCACTGATGGGAGAACCACTCTCTTGCATTTTGTTGTACAGGAAATCATCAGATCTGAAGGTTCTCGTCTATCTGGTACAAGTCAGAATCAAACAGCTGAGAAAACTCAACAATCCACCTTCCAGGATGATGTCGAGTTCCGAAAGCTTGGCTTGCAAGTAGTTTCAGGTTTGAGTGGAGAGCTTACCAATGTAAAGAAAGCTGCAGCAATGGATTCAGATGTACTTAGCAGTGACGTTTCAAAACTTGCGATGGGAATTACAAGAGTTAGGGATGTTCTGAAGTTAAATGAAGAAATTCCATTGAAAGAAAGTAGCAGAAAATTTTCGGAATCAATGAATGGATTCTTGAAGAAAGCAGAAGAAGAAATAGTGAGGATTCAAACACAAGAGAAATTTGCTCTCTCGGTGGTGAAGGAAATAACTGAATATTTCCATGGGAACTCTGCAAAAGAAGAAGCTCATCCATTCCGGATCTTTATGGTTGTAAGGGATTTTCTTTCCATTCTTGATCAGGTGTGTAAAGAAGTTGGGAAGATAAACGAGAGAACTATATGCAGTTCAGTCCGTCCTATGCCTATAAATTCAAACCTTCTACCAGTTTTCCCTGTATTTAGTCGAAGGCAGCAGCATTGTAGTTCGTCTGATGATGAAAGTTCATCTTTCTCTTAGCACTGATGTGTCTGCTGAAGCTTCACTGGAATACCAATCAAAGAATCAGTGGATCATTCAGAAGGGGATTTGAACGGAGCTATAAACATGGAGTCCATTTTGTTGGCCTCTTTTTTCTTTTTAATTTTTTTTTCTATTGTATCTAAATACCTTGGTTTACAAGATTTTGGATTTGTTTATTTTGTGTAATATAGCAATGCCATTATATGTCAAGACATAATAAACTAGTAATGCCGGAATAGTTGAATCTATTATGTAAATCTGTTAGAAGCCGAATCCAAATCTTCTTGGTGATGTGAATTTGTTAGAAGGTAACTAAATTGAAGTCTCTAGGCTTCATGTTGGTCTTGAGCATATTTCTAAATTTTCCTGGCCTTCTTTTCATTTAACTTTTGGAATTATTTTAACATAAAACTAGAGGGGGTGAGTGCTTTAGTAGCTTCATGTTTTGTTGGTGGGATTCCTTGGCCGTGGATGAAACAACTACTAGGAATTAAGGATTTGACAGCTCTCTAGCTGCTTGTACAATTATTAACTGACCTCACACTGCTCTTTGAAAACTAGGTGCCAGTGGTTTTCTAAAAGCTACCTTTACTCCAATCTCTCAGTTTTATGCATACAAAGTCTTATCCTTTTCTTAAAAATTTTCATTGGGACTACTTCAAATTCGAAAAATGCAATTTGTTTAGACTCTCTTTTTATTCCAATCTGTCCTATATTTTAATCCAAGTTAAATAATATAAGCTGAATAAAATTTCAACTCTTTTTATTTCAACTTGTCCATATTATAATGTAAGTTTAACAATACAAGTGGATAGATGAATAAAATACACATATGAATAAAATACACATATTTTATACAAGACAAGTAAGAATAGAAATAAAAAAGTAGGGACAAATATTATTTTTCTTGGAATACAAGTTTTGGTTCTGAATCTAAGATGCTGTCAGGGCTTAAAAATGTCAAATTTATCTTTATTGTTTTTTTTTTCATTTGTCTTTTGACCAATTATGTTCCTCGTCATGAATCCCCTAAACAAATCAGCAAGTTCCTGCTCCTTTTATTGAGCTAGTGATGACTGTAATCTATCATGAATCACCAAGACTATTCTGGGGTTCTTTTCATCATTAAGAAACTTGGTTGTAGTTGGGTAAAAAACATTAGCTGCATGAAGCTTATATACAACAATTGTTAGAGATAGAAAACTGTTTTTGGAACTCACACTTGCAAGTTTTGAGCTTTCAGAATTGGTTTCTAAACATGGCCTACGATTATCCTGTTGGTACTCACATTCTGAAGGATACTCCTCTTGGCATTTTCTTCTGGCTCCAGCACGATCTTGTGGGAACTACCTATTTTCGTTCTTTTTTTTTTTTGAGCTAAGCTCACCTTCTTGTAAAAAATTCCAGATTTCTAATCCGGGCTACACTCATCTTGTTAATTAAAGTTTTAACAAAAGATTAGTTGGACTCTACTAATGCTTGGTTCAAATTCAATGATCATTTATGTACAAGGCGTGTTAGAGATATAGAACTATTTTTGGAATGTTTAAAATTTACAATCCTCATGACTTACAGCAGAGTGTAAGGGGGGCCATCTTGTAATTCGGGAGGGAAGAACATTGTAATGAAAGGACAAAACAGTCTTTTCAAATTTAATTTAATTTTTGTAATTTCAAGGGGAGTGATGGGTGGAACATATTGATGTTTCCTCCTGCCAAGTCCCAACATGCCCCTAATGCTCTTTAGGGGGGAGTGACTAGTCACCAGTTGGACTTGTCCCTCAAATCGGATAGCTGACCGGCCCGTTCGCCTTGAGGGTTACCTCCCTGTCCACACGAATATTGCATAATAGCTTGACCATCTTTGTAATACTCAATCGAATATTAATGAAATGCTTTGTGCATTTCTTTATGTGGTTGTGCCTATTCGATGTGATGCCATGGTTATAGGATTGCTTGTTGTATTTATGTGCTATTTTGGTTATGCTATCGTACTATGCTTGAAATTGTTATTGGTTATTCAGTTGTTGGCCTGAATGTAACCCATGTCCCTTATATGCAGAATTAGCGGAATAACTCTTGGCTGACTTGTTTGAACGCAAGCCAAGTAAGTGCCACACGGTCCCAAGTATGGGCTCGTGACATTTGGTATCAGAACGGAGGTGATGCGGCTCTTGAAAAAAGAAAAAAAGAAACAGATGGGCAAAACTTCCATGAGTCGAATTGAGGCACTTGAGGAAAGATTGAAGTCCCTTGAGAGGGACAGGCCTAGTGAGGCCCTAATAAGTGATATTGAGGCACTCGAAAAAAGAATGCAGTCCCTTGAGAGGGACAGGCCTAGTGTGGCCCAAATGGGTGATCGAGCAGTGGACCTCGAGCCCATTTTTCAACGAATCGAATCCCTTAAAAGGGAAAATGAGAATTTAAAAGCGGCAGTGGCCGATACAAATTCGATTGTGGCTGTGGTAGCCCAATCTAAAGCTTGGAAAGCCGTAGTGGCTAACCAATATTTCCTTTTGGCCATGGTGGCCAATTCAAAATTGTTCGAGGTATTGATGGCCAAGTTAGATACAGTCCATGACTAATTCATAAGAATTCCACCCAAGGTATGAATTTTGTTTGTGGTGATAATGCAGGGACAAGTGATAATAGATCGGGGAACCTAGAAGAAGTGGTGAGGCAACTTGCTAGTTCCTAGAAGAATCTCAAGGAGGCAGTTGAGGCCCTATCCAATGAAGCCCAAGAAGCTTTCACCTCCATTCGTGATGAATTGGAGGAGACCAGGACTAAAATGAGCGTGGTGATGAAAGCAGTCGAGAATGTTAGCACTAATTCACCTGAATATGGCAAGATAAAGATCCCTGATTCTAAGACTTATGGCGGCATTCGAGATTCAAGGGAAGTGAAGAGCTTTCTATTTGATCTTGATTCCTATTTTGAAGCCACCAAGATTAGCTCGGAAGAGAACAAGATAAGAATGGCTCCCATATATCTAGCTGGGGATGCCAAACTTTGGTGGCGAAGCCGAGTGGAGGAAATGAAAAGTGGTAGCAAGAGGATCTTCTCTTAGGAAGAATTCAAGAAGGAACTTAGAATGCAGTTTTGCCCCAAGAATGCTGCATACAATAGCTTATTTGTAACATATTTGTAGTTTATCACTACTATAAATACAATAGCTTTGTAAAACCCTCAAATGTTTAAATTTCATCATCTTCTCTTCAATTTTTTTTCTCAACTATTGGATGATGACAATTCTTTTAGATCAGTTCCTTGTAAGATTGTAAATTCTCCAGATGCTTTTGTAGCTTGTTGAGATTTTTGCACGATGAAATATTAAGATCCATAAGAGATCTTAAATTGTAGATGGAAGATGGCAATTCTTCTAGACCAGCTCCTGATGCATCAAGTTTCTTTAAAGATTGTAAATTCCCAAAATGCTCTGGTAGCTTATTGAGATTCTTACACCATGAAATATCAAGATCCATAAGTGATATCAAATTACAAATGGAGGATGGTAATTCTTTTAAATTGGTTCCAGATGCACAAAGTTTTTTTAAAGATTGTAAATTCCCCAAATGCTTTGGCAGCTTGTTGAGACTCTTACACCATGAAATGTTAAGATAATTAAGAGATTTCAAATTGCAAATGGAGGATGTCAATTCTTCTAAACCAGATCCACATGCACTAAGTTTCTTTAAAGACTGTAAATTTCCCAAATACTCTAGCAACTTATTGAGACTCTTACACCATGAAATATTAAGATGCATGAGAGATCTCAAATTGCATATGGAGGATGGCAATTCTTCTAGACCAGTTCCAGTTGCAACAAGTCTCTTTAAAGATTGTAATTTTTCCAAATGCTCTGGTAGCTTGATGAGATTCCTACACCATGAAATATTAAGATTCATAAGATACCTTAAATTGCAAATAGAGACTGGCAATTCTTCTAGATGACTTTCTATTACACCAAGTCTCTTTAAAGATTGTAAATTTCCCAAATGTTCTGGTAGCTTATTGAGACCCTTACACCATGAAATATCGAGATTCATAAATGATCTCAAATTGCAAATGGAGGATGGTAATTTTTTAAAGTAGTTCCAGTTGCACAAAGTTTCTTTAAAGATTGTAAATTCCCCAAATGCTCTAGCAACTTGTTGAGACTCTTACACCATGAAATATCAAGATAATTAAGAGATTTCAAATTGCAAATGGCGGATGTCAATTCTTCTAAACCAGATCCGGATGCACTAAGTTTCTTTAAAGATTGTAAATTTCCCAAATGCTCTGGCAACTTATTGAGGCTCTCACACCATGAAATATTAAGATCCATGAGAAATCTCAAATTACAGATGGAGGATGGCAATTCTTCTAGACCAGTTCCAAGTGCAACAAGTCTCCTTAAAGATTGTATATTTCTGAAATGCTCTGGCAGCTTGTTGAGACGTTTACACCATGAAATTTCAAGTTCCATAAGAGATCTCAAATTGCAAATGGAAGACGGAATTTCTTCTAGATCAATTCCAGATAAAACAAGTCACTTTAAAGATTTTAAATTCCCCAATTGCTCTGGTAGCATTTTGAGACTCTTACACCATGCAATATCAAGTTCTGTAAGAGATTTCAAGTTGCAAATTGAGGATGGTAATTCTTCCAGACTAGTTCCATATGCTTGAAGTATCTTTAAAGATTCTAAATTGCCTAGTTGCTCCGGCAAATTATTGACATTCTTACAATCTGAAATATCAAGACGCGAAAGAGATCTCAAATTACATATGGAAGATGGCAATTCTTTTAGACCACTTCTTGATGCATAAAGTGACTCCAAAGACTGTAAATTCCCCAAAAGCAATGGCAATATTTTGAGATTATAACAGCTTGAAATATGAAGATACATGAGAGATCTCAAATTGCAAATGGAGGATGGCAATTCTGTTAGACCTGTTCCACATGCAACAAAATTATTCAAAGATTGTAAATCCCCAAAATTCTCTGGCAGTTTGTTGAGATTCTCACAACTTGAAATATTAAGATACTTAAGAGATCTCAAATTGCAAATGGAGTTTGGAAGACTTGCCAAATATGAGCTATTTAAATCACACAACCAAAAACTCCGGAGACGTCCAATTGTTGTGTGCAATTGCCTTATTGCACTTTCATCTGAACAAAATTCTTTTGCAGTAGTTGGAACTTCTGGAGGTTGAAAAAGTCTTTTGCACCCATCTAGGTATTTTATATTTTGGTCTCCTAATACCTCACGAATGATCGTATCTCGTAAATCTCTGATTTCCAACTTTTTGTTTAATTTCTCCCTCACATTTAATATAAAAGAGTGACCATCAAATTGGTTATTAATTCTATTAAATACTTGGCCAGCGAGAGTTGTCTTGCCAATACCGCCCATTCCCCAGATTCCTACCTACCATTCTCACACCACTTGCTTCTGGCTCAATTAATAATTCCACATCCTTTATTCTTGAATCAATTCCAAATAATCCATCCTTATGCGAATTGATTGGGAACATGTCACTCAATTTCTTGTCATCATCATTTGCAATTTCTTCACACAAGTTGGCCTCCGATCTAATCACATATATACATTAGGAAATGTTATAAACCGCAAAATACACAATGTCTACTTTCCCTAAAAGCAATAATGAAATAATTAGATGCCACCCAAAAGGAGGAATAAATTATTTTGTAAAATTTAATTATAAATATTATTTTGTAACCAAGATACATTTCAAGTATCTAGTATTAAATATTAATGTAAAATTTAATGATAAATATTTTTGAGCTAATATGTGTGATGCGAACGCTACGGTTGTGTCAACTTAATTGAAATAATATGATATATTTCTGATTCTTGACCTCAATTTTAATAAAAAAAAAAAGAGTTAATATAGAACTTTTGGATGAGCAAAGTATGCATCTTGTTTAATCAAACTCTCTTTTTCATTATTAGGTGGACAATACATTTTTAACTTCGTATTTTAATTTTCCATCTGGATATCTTATTCAAATGAATCAGAATTTAATTTTTTTTATTAGATTAAGATAATACTTACAAAAAAATAATAATAAATTTCTCACTTTCCTCTAAAAAATCAATATAATAAATTTCAAAATAGAAAATTTTTCTAGTTTTATCATAGGTTGAACATTCACTTGGAAAATAAATTACAAATAAGAAAATGCAAGTTACGTTTTCAATAAAGGATAATTTTTTGACTTAATACAAAGACCTTTCACGTTTTATCACACTGTGCCACTTTACCTCTTGTAATTGTTTCTAGTATAAATTGCCACATATGCTTACTATGCTTGTTATATTGAGCCCATTTAGTCCACATTTTAGGGATTAATTGAATCTTAGAATGATAATTGAAGTACTGATTTTAATAAGGCAATATTTTGTAACACCAAACTAGATGACTAAAATTTTAAGTTATTTTAATCAATAATTTATATTTGGTAAAGTAGATTATTTAAAAAAAAACTAGATTATAATTTCCCAAAATATAAGCTATTCCTACTAGTATCCAAAAATAATGAGTGAATTTAATCTATGATTTTTTAATTGTATAATTCGTAACAATTCGGTACCTAAAAGATTATTTGTAATACAAAAGTACTCAAATTATATAAATTGTAACAACTTAGTAGCTTAAAAATTATTTATAATACAAAAGTATCTCAATTTTTATTTTGTAACACAAAAGTACTTCAACTTTTATTTTGTAACTAAATAGTACTTCCGTCTTTGACTGTTAGTCTCCTTAACATAAATATGATATGAAATATCCATATCAGATAAATTTTAATAAAAATAAAATTAACTATAATATTCACATCACATAAATTTCAATTTTACTAACTGGGTATTATAACTAATTTTATTTTTGCTAAAATTCATCTGGATATTTCATGTCATACTTCTGTTAAAGAGACTAAGGAGATGCTTATGAGTATTGTTGAGTGTTCCAAAAGCAAATTTTGAATTTTTTTGATTTAATTGACTAATTTTTTAAATTTTTTTTGGTTGACTAATTGATTAAACGAGCAATAATAACTGAAAACAGAAGTATTATTTAGTTACAAAATAAAAGTTGAGGTACTTTTGTATTATAAATAATTTTTGAGGTACTAAATTGTTACAATTTATATAATTGAGATATTTTTGTGTTACAAATAATATTTAAAGTACTGAGTTGTTACAATTTATACAATTGGGGTATATTTGTGTTACAAATAATTTTTAGGGTACGAAGTTATTACAATTTATATAATTAAGGTACAATTGATGAAATTCACCCAAAAATAATCTAGTAGATTATTATATTTTTTTTCTATTACACCCTCATTTTTTTTTTTGCTTAATGACATTGTTTTTATTTCTCACCTAAAAAATATGTCTTAAACCTTTTTTTCTTTTCTTTTTATATTTTATTTTTTTATTTAGTTCAGTTATCCAACTCTCATAAATTAATATGTACAATTAAAGATTAAAATTTTTAGATATCTAAACTCATCAATTAGTTTATTTTCTAGTTATATGTCACAATATAAATGAATACAATTCCATTATTTTTAAAATATAACATTAGATGATGATGATGATGATTATTATTATTATTATTATTATTATTATTATTATTATTTCATTTTATATTTTTCAGCTAGTTTTATTAAACACTTTTAATTCAATCAGTTAGATTATCAGCTAGTTTTACTAAACTGAGTCTAAAAAAATGAGAACAAGTGGTAGTTTGTACGAAATATGAATTTTTTTTTTAAATGACAAAAAATGTCTAAGTTTAATGAACAACACATAGACCTATTCGATCAAAAAACAACACATTGAGCTTTATTTATTTATTTATTTGTTATCATACGTTATAGTTATTGGAAGAGCATTTAGTGACCGTTCAAATACTTTCTATATGATTGGCTGAAGAGTATTTATTGGGAGAGTGAAAAACGTTCATTTTACTAAAAATATTTATAACATACCTTATCAAGTAAATCAATGCGAAATAACGAAAAAAAATAAATGGTATTAATTGACTTAATTAGCTTATATACTTATTAATGGCAAAGCACGAGACTGCCAGCAGTTCAACGCCCAAAGGTGCTTCGCGTCTTCCACCTTCCACCTTCCATTGGTAAGGTGATTTAAAATTTTTTTTTATAACCCATAAAATATATTATTAATAAAGGGGAAAAAATACTAAGAATAAGGAGCTCAAAGTGATGAAAAAATCCACATATAACTAATACATGAAAGACGGGAGGGACATGAACAAGCCTCGTGTCATTGCAAAAGAAAACAGAAAGAATTATCGTTAGAATGAGTCCACAACTATAACCAAGCAATAAAAGGATCTATCCTTGTAATTCCTTGCTTAGCTAAAGTATTAACCAAACAATTATTTTCTATTCTTGTATGCATAAAGAGGGTTGATCCTAACCTTCGTTTAAGAGTTTCAGTGAGACAGAACTCTTTGTGTAAAGACTACAGTTTGGAGTTATCTTCCTTAGATATCCAAGCTATCACATTAGTTGAGTTAAATTCAAAAATAATACATGGAAAGGTAGAGGAAACATGTTCTATAGTGATCTGTATAGCATATTAAATAGTAACAACCTCAGTATCATTGGAATCCATGATACCACACGATAGAAAAAATAAGCCTATGACTTTACCTGTAAGGTCCCGAAGAACACCTCCTACCCCTGCTGGTCTAGGTTTACCAAGAGACAACCCATTAGTATTCCATTTGACAAAGTTTGGAGGGGGAGCAATCCAACAAGATATGGGTGGTCGATTTTTTGTCGAAGATCTGTGTAATTTAATGGCATCAATACACAAAAAAAGATTTTGGTTATGCAGAATGCTTTCATCACCAATGGCTCGCATCCATGCTTCAGATCTATATCCAATGATAAAGAACAAATTTTCTGATTTTAAAGCTCTCTTGTTGAAAACAATGTCATTGTGTTCCCACTATATGGACCAAATGATGGCATGAAAAATGATGAACCAAATCTTTTTTTTTTTTTTTTGGAAAGAACCCATTACTAGAGACTCCTATTGATGGAAAAGCTCATACAATGAATTAGGAATTACCCAAGAGATACCCTACCAAGTGCAAAATCTATACCACAAGACACGTACTACTGGACATAGAACAAACAGATGATCCACTATTTCTGCACATGAGTTACAGAGTGGGCAAAGACTATTATTGGCGAGAATAATACCTTTTGCACTCAAAACACCTATAGTGTTCAATCTTTTGAGAATTGCCAGCCAAGAAAAAAATTTAACCTTGGGGGGGAACTAAAGATCTCTATAAGTTGACGATATAAGGAATAAAGAGCGGAGGTGTACTATAAGACAATGCATCAATTGCATATTTAACAGAGTAGTTACCATTAGGATTATGTGATTAGATGACTATCATTATTGTAAGGCAATATGTGATATTTCGATACCAGATTAAGCAAAAGGTTACTTTGTTGCAATTCTTAAGGCCGAAGATATTTGTTCCACCTAAAAATCCATTCCCATTTGAGGACATCCTCGATACCTATGTCTTTGATAAGAGCATTCTGGTCAAGGGAAATATTATATAGTCGGGGGAAGCGTATAGAGAGGGGATCTTCAAAGACCCATTTATCTAGCTAGAATTTGCATGATTTGCCATTCCATGATAAAATTTTAATATTGTTGTTGAAAGGAGGGAGAAATTGTACATTCCTTATATCTTTCTACACAGAGGATAAGTGACTAAAAGGGACTGTCAAAGAAAGGTTAAGACTAAGATCAATCTTATGTTTTTTTGCTATAACCCAAGCCCAAAGATTGTCCTCTCTACTTTCTTTTCTAATGCGCCAAAACCATTTAAACAACAAGGTCTTATTCTTATCTTGTAAGAAATTAGTACCTAAGGCTCCCAATTTTTTAGGCATCTGGATGACATCCCAACTGATATTGCACATTTTCTTTTTATCTAGAGAGCTTCTCTTTGTTGGCAAGTCAAGAAACTCTAGCAAGATAGATGGCTAGGGTGTCCTTGAATACCGAAGAGATGGCACTCTTCATTAACAAGAGAAAGAATCAACCTTGTGGTCATAATAAAGGGAACATGCGAGGGAATTATAAATCAGGGGGAGCTCAACAGAAACAGTACCAAGACA
>CATIWF010133891.1:0-26224 GCA_949630135.1 Balakata baccata
CACTATATTTCTCATATGTGTTTGGTTTATATTTCCATGTAAACCGTCATCCACAGCATAATTTGTTGGCGAAGAAGATGGGTGTTCATACGCCCATGGGTCAGTTCAAGGAGTGTAATCATCTCCCAACTCCCAACCTCTTCATGGGTCGATTTTCAGGGCTGCACCGGCCCAAAAATACAATGCTTCCAAGTGTGTAGTTAAGTGTAGCAACAACCCACAAGGTGTAACAATTCTATTGGCTAAAATCACCCAAAAGTCAAAAGAAACTTGCCCTGTTGACCCAACCATTGATTGATGATTACAACTTCAAAATTTCTAATAAAAAATTTCAATGGAACCACACCTTAACACGTCTCAATTCACATGGGTTTTAACTGTGATTATCAGCAACTAATTGGTTCTTTAGCTTTTCCAGTTAAGTAATTGGCCTTTATGGAATGCAACATATATTAATATTGGGGTTTTGCTAGTTTGATTGAGACATTGAGGGTCCACTGTTTTTTTTTGGTCACTAATTTCTAATTACAAACCTTGAAAATTATAATTTCAACACCCCCCTCAAAGTCCACATAAAAATCAAAATCAATTCACTAAATATAGGTATTGAATTTTGTTTGTAAGAATTATCCACTAAAATATATATTTAATTAACAATAAATTTTTAAATAAATTCGCTTTATTACGTCAGACTAATATAATGATATATATTTAATTGTTTTATTGAATACAACATGTATATGTATATATATCACGATGTAAGTATATTGGTTTATTAATGGTATAATAGATTGAATCCATCAAAAAATTAAACAATAAATTTTAATTTAATGATACTTCCTAGTAATCAAATATGTGAATTTCAAGTTCAAATATCGGTAGAACCAATTTAAAAAAAAAAAAGATATATTTAATTACAACCTATTAATGATCAAGAAATTCTGTGGCCTTCTGATGTCATTTATACCCGTGAGAGAGGTGTGGACTATTGCTAATATGAAAAGCTTATATAAAAGGTTTTCTCTTCTGATTTGCGGGAGCTTTGACAAAGATAGCAATCTTTTGGTCATTATTCAAAGGTAAGAGTTTCTGCTACTGTTTAACTTTTAATGTTTAATTTCTGGTTCTCATATGTTTAAATAACATAATTGAGTTGAATTTGCCTTTTTTAGTTAAAGATAATTAATGGGCTGTTTGAGCTTGATTGAAATTTGGATTTTGCATTTTCTTGATGACAACAACATGGTTAATCTTTTCTCTCTATCAGAAAGAAGAGGTCTTTGTTTTTTCCAATGGAGATTTCTTCCACTAGTGGGCTAACTGAACTGGTAAGACCCACTTGTCAAAATCCTGCTGTAACAAAATTATTGAATTGATCTTTGTTTGTGATGTTCATGGTGTTGATTGTCCTACAAATTCATAGGAAATGGACGAATCAAGCTTCATTGACCAGTGGCCAATCATGAACTCCATTGATGAATTGAGCTTACTGCCAGTATTAGCTGCATTTGGAGAGAACATGCAAAATTCTTTCTCTCATCCAAGTTTCAACCATGAAAACTCCATAGACACTTACTCTCCTCCTGCTAACAATATCAATGTTAGACCCACCAAGCAACTCAAACCAAATGGCTTCAATAATGCAAGCAAAATAGATCATCCTCCTCAAATTCCAAACCCACAATTATCTTCTTCTTTTTCCCCTAATAACATTCTTTCTTTTGTGAATTCAAATCAAATGGGACTTGTACTGAAGCCTAAAGAGGAAGCAATTTCTTCTAAAAGCATCAACTCTTTCCCTTCTGATCATCACATGCTTCTTTCACAAGGTAATCCTTTAATTGGTGACCAAAATCATGTCTTCAAGGCTTGCCAAGGAGCTAAGAGGATCACCACCAATTCTACTAGACTTCCTCAAAGCCAAGATCACGTTATAGCAGAAAGAAAACGGCGAGAAAAGCTCAGCCAGCGTTTCATTGCTTTATCTGCTATGGTTCCTGGCCTTAAAAAGGTATTCACTATCAACCCTCTTTCTTGATATTTCTTCTAAATTTCATTTTCACTGCAATTATATGAGTATCAAGATTTCATCTCCATGAAATTTGTCGCTATATCAACAAATTCTTAAAAATATAGATGGAGCTGACTCTGATCAAATTAAATCGAACCGAATCAAACTAAATTTAAACTGATATAAGACCCAATATTATTATACAGGAGTCGATTTCAATACCACTAAATTAAAACTTATTGGTAGATAGCCTTCTGTATTCTTTTTTCCACTACTAATTGTTGTACAAATTTTGGAAATGTGAACATGAAATTTTCAGATGGATAAGGCTTCAGTGCTTGGAGATGCTATAAAGTACTTGAAACAATTGCAAGAAAGAGTGAAGATACTTGAGGAGGAAACAAGGAAGAAAAATATGGAATCAGTGGTAATAGTGAAGAAATCTGAACTTGTTTTTGGTGAGGGGGAAATGTGTTGTTCAGATGAGAGTTTCTCTAAAGGCGCTTTTGTTGAGCCACTACCTGAAATTGAAGCAAGAATCTGTGAAAAGAATGTCCTCATTAGAATTCACTGTGAGAAAAGGAAAGGAGTATTGGAAAAAACTGTGGCTGAAATTGAAAAACTCCACCTTACTGTGATCAGTAGCAATGTTCTTACATTTGGCTGTTCTGCTCTTGATATTACCATTATTGCTCAGGTAATTAATTAACCCTTTTTCAAGATTAAACTAATAATTAAGGAATTAAGCTAAACTAGAGCTAGTTTGATAACTTAATGGTAAAGACAAGATTATTTACTACTCCCTCCATTCCATATTAGCTGTTACTTTCTGTGATTTTACTGTAATTAAGAAGTCATTAATTAATTTTAAATTTAGAAGAAAATGAATGGATAAGATTAAATTACCCTTAGATTGAAAGACTCAAAATTATTGGAAAAGATAGAAAATAAGAAAACGCATAGTTGTTTAGTCTAAACCTATAATAAATAATTTTGGAATTCTAGATAGGACAAAATTGAAAAAGAAAAAATCTTCTTAACTTTCATTCATATCTTGATTTATACATCAATTAATGAATACATAAATAAAGTTAAGTATTCTATTTAATTAACTTAAAAGATTTAATCTTTGCAGATGGATAATGAATTCAGCATGTCAGCGAAAGATCTTGCAATGAATCTGCATTCAGCTTTCAAGTTCATATAATATGCAATAATATAATAATTTTTTTTAAAAAAAATAATAATTATTTGCTTGTGCTACTGGGAAAAATTCTCATATATATATGTTTAGACAAGGCCTGTCATGCTCCACTATTATAGACCATTTCCTTTAAGCCTTGTTTGGCTGTGAGGTTGATGATTTTGCAGGGTGGGTTTTTCTTTTTTTCTACTTATTTTGCATGGTTAATTTTTGGGACCATGTTCAGTACCCACCTGTTCTAAAAGAGAGATTTTCAAAGCTTGTTTGGGCTTTTTTTCTGTTGGGAGGTTGAGAAGTCAACTGAACACATTTATATGTCCCTTTCCCACTACCTAAAGTGGTTGAACAGGGAAAAAATGGTTTTTTTTAGGTGTGTAGACAAACAGGGCCTTGTTTCAGTATGTTTTTCTGGTCAGAGTTTCAGAGGTTTGTTGATGATGTTGTGCCTCTTTTTCTCTGTAATTTGTAATGGTTTGTAACAATTTAGTTGAAATTAATGGAATAACTATTGCTTTCCTTATTTTTCCAATTTGTCTATTCATCCAAACTATGCACTCATTTTTATAATCAAATTAAAAGAAAAAAATACATTGATAATAAAAAGGGAGAAAATTTTCTCCAATATTTAACTAAAAAGAAATATTTTGAAAAACTGAAAATGGGATTTTGTTATGTATTAATTATTACTTAATCCGTGTCATAATAAAAAATTATATATATTCAATACTATTTTATATATTTTGCAAATACTCTTAAACAAAATTATGATACCATAATTGGCATGTATAGATGCTGATTATAATGAGGAAAATGCCATTTTGAGCTCATTGGTGCTTCAAGATGACTTTAAATTAAGAATTGTTAGTCATATATAATTTTTTTTCCTCTTAAGCACCATTTATTTGCAGAAAATAAAATGTTTATGAAGAAAAATAATTTATTTTCTATTATTTCATTGTATGTATAAAATTTAAAAAAAATTATTTTCTAGTGTTTGGTGTATTTTGAAAAATATTATTTACTTTTGCATATAAAAAGCTATTAAAATATTTAAAATTTCTTAAAATTTGATATTTTCTTTATATAAAAGAAAATTGCATAAAATAATAATTTTAAAAAAAAATTTTAGTGACCGATGTCGGTAACTAGCTACTGGTGGTAGCCAGAGGCCACCGAAAGTGATTTTTAGTAGTTAATATATTAATTATTATATATTTAGTTTGTTTTAGTATAAAAATTTTTATTTATATAAATATGTAAACATCTAGAAAATAAAAAATTTTATTTATATAAATATGTAAAACTTTCTCTTTTGATAATAGAAAGATATTTACCTAAAAAATAATTTAATTTCTTATTTAATTAGAAAATATTTTTTATTGGCGAATTTTTTAGATGTAACAAGCACAAAAAAAAAAATATATATATAAAATATTTTCTACAAAATAAACGAAACCGTAATTTCTTTTGAGGGAAATAGTCAATGAAAATCATTATATCAGATTAGGTACATTAATTAAAGCTAGAATATATAGACTATAGTTGTCTGTCTGGATATTATTATCTGACTTTAATTTAATTTGTGATTTAATTATATAAATAATTAAGTTGCATTATTAACAAAACTCATGCATTATGAACTCAGTAAGTCCCCACCTAAGATGGTGATATTGCAATGAATTTAATATGATCTCTCTCTAACAGAAAATCATAGGGATATCTTACCCAAGAAATATAATTAATATCAAATTGGAGAACATACACGTTGTAAGAGTAGTTAGCAAAAATTGAATTATTTAATTAAGAATATTCCTGGTTGGAGTGTAATTGAATCGAGTCAGAATCACGCTCGAGTTTGACTACAGGAACTATTCGAGTTCGACTAATTTTGAATTGAATTCGAATATTTTACAAATCGATCTTGAGTAATTCACAAGTATCTTAATTTGTTTACGGCTCTTATTACAAAAACCGCTAGGGCTTTATCTTCCTTTGTTATTTGTTATTCAGTTAATCATTGATATAATGTTTATTTTCATTACAAATTATTAAAGAAATAATCTTGCTTTAAACTTTCGAACTGTGTTTTTTTGTGTAATATTATCTTAACTAGCAAGACATTCGCAGAACGGTGTCGTGGTGTAGTTGGTTATCACGTCAGTCTAACACACTGAAGGTCTCCGGTTCGAGTCCGGGCGACGCCAACATCTATTTATTTTTATTCCTTACCAGAAACGACTTTACAGAATAAAACGATGTCGCATCTTATATATTATAGACAGACATAATTACAAGTTAGTTACGTATTACCTGCCACACAAACCCAATCAGTTAAACCGTTAAATTCTGCGGGAATCTCTCCTATGCATCGGCTTTACTCCACGTCATCACGACCCACATTTCCTAACTCCAATAAAACAGAACCAATCATATTTACTATGCATCGGCTTTACTTCCACGTCATCACGACCACATTTCCTAACTCCAATAAAACAGAACCAATCATATTTATCGACCACATCACTTTCTCTCTTCCCATTGGCCAGTTACTTCCACGTCATCATCTCCTAGATATCTAAAGACCAATCGAAATAAAAAAGAAAAAAAATAATAATCCACTTCTTGATTCATTCTTCTCTGATTCGATTATTACGATTTTCACGATGGAATTCAAGTTATTCGTCAATTTCTTGACCATGATTTTCGTCTTTTCTTCTATTATGTGCTTCGCCGCCGCTCTTTTCTCCACGCCGGATATCAATACTCCGCAATATCCCAAGGCCATTTCTGTAAGTATTACTCATTACTTGGGAATTCGTTTAATTTTATGAAAAACCCGTGTTTCTCTTTTTTTTTTTAATTGTATAATTGCGTGTAGGATTTGAAGGAAGCAATTGTTAAGGGGCTGGGGTTTCAGGAGGATGATTTTAAGGTTACGGGCTTTGATATGAGAGATGCTTTGGTGGGTCACTCGGTGGCGTACGAATTTGATCTTGAAGTGGATAAGCAGGTGATTCCGTTTAAGTTATTGGAGGATGTGAACCGGTGGGAGTACGTGGATTTGCCTATTTTTAGAATTGAGGACGAGGGAAATGTTAGACCTGGAGATGAGAATGGGTTAGTGGAGCAGAGGGAGAAGCCGGATAATGGGTTGCCTGTTCTTGCTCCATTCCAGCTTGCTGGGCCAATGGAGATCTGGATTCAGGATGCTAAGAATCTGTGCATTTCTTTGCCGGTATGTTTTCTATTTTGTTTCTCTGGAAAGTTTTTATCTTGAGTTGTTTGAGGATCCATTTTTAATGTTCCAAAATTCATTTATTGTTAAAAGCATTCAAGGTCTCATATATTATATATTATAGAGGGCTGGATGGCTTTGAAATCAGTCCTAGTATGACAATTCAAGGCATTTATGCTTTGCCATGTACTTGGTTTTTGCAATTTCAAGGATTGTGTATGATGCTTTGGCGCTTGAGATTTCTCTGCTAAAGCTATTTAAGATGACTTTTGTTTGGTTTTGAAATTTCCATCTATAATGGAGGATAATAACTGGATCATGGCCTTTAATTGATAGGTACATCAGAATCTCTAGACTGCGGATAATGCTTGGGCAATTTTTTTTTGTTGTGATATGAGATCTTTGATTCATTCTTCAATTCTCATGTTTATCTGCAAAAAGAAAAAACCTGTTCCTTACTTGTGTAACTGATGAATTGTGTTCACCCTGCAGCATGATGTGGATGCTGGAGTCTTGAGGAAAGTGATATTGGCAGATGGAGCAGTGGTTACAGTCAAGGGTGCTATATCAGTTAGCCTGCGTCACCCAGTTGATCTCCCTTTACCACTGAATCGAACTCAAACTGGTTTTGCCTCTGGCCTTGTTACCCTTGCTGAACAGCTACGCCATGCTTCTCGCACTGAAGGAGCTTCACTCCTATCGCTTCGTATTGTTGGCCCCACTTCCCTCTCATCTCCATCATCGTCATCTTCTTCTTCTAGTAACAAGCTCAAGCTAAAACGCCTTGCTCCAGGCCTTGTGGAATTATCTTCACCTGCAAAATCTCCGCCCACCGATGCCCTCTCTCCTGTTAATTTGGAAGAAACTGTTACTGTACTAACTCGTAAACATTTCACTTCAATGTGGCCTCTTGCTTCTGTAAATGGCTCTAATGCGAATTTGGTAGGTTTTGAGAGACTGCTATTTTCTCTATTGGGTTCTAAGGCAGATGAAAAAGGTTCCTTTAAATTGTTAAAAGCAGATGTTTCATCTCAAAAATTTATGAAGATAGGTGTTGAGAAGAAGTTGAAAGAAGGCGACGGGTTTGATTTGCAGGGCTTCCCAGAGTGGAGGACAAAGCCTGAGACAGTCAGAATGCATTTTGAGGTTCTGGCTAAGGTTGATGGAGAGAAGGTGGTGCCGGAGAAGGTGTTGCAAGTTAACCCTGTAGTTGTGGAAGATAACATAGCATCTAATGTGCTTATAGGCAACGTGACCATGTCTAAGCTCCCTATTCTTCACCTACCATCGCCCCCCTTCACCCTGTAAATTTGTGGGAGGCGAGTTAATTTTGTCCAATTTAGCGGAGAGCGTAAATCTTTTAGCTTTTTCCTAATGTATACACAGTTTAGAAAAGATGTAAACTTTGTAATTAAAAAAATTAAAAAAATAAAAAAAGGGAAAATTTGTGCATATCTATCTATCCATGTCCTTGTATACTTACAATGCTGACTTCTCAGGAGGCTTCTAATGGCTGGACTCCTTTATTTTTTCTTAAAATTTTTTTTGATTTTCTGTTAAAAAAAAAAAAAAAGAAGGGAAAGACAAACTGTTGTTCTTTCTATAATCTATAAAATATGCCATTAATGTATACACAAGGCCAAATTATTAATTGATTCAACCTTCCCTTCTATCTTATTAATCTCATCCTATCCAATCCAATTCAATCTGTCTTCCTGCTGTTTACTGCCTTGATTCTGGAATTTGACAATATTAGTTGTCTTCGTCTCACCATGAAAATTGTTGGAAAAATTCAACAAAAATGGAGTAGAAATATAATATAGAAATGGAGGAAATACTCATTTATTCATTCAAGTAGAACATATATATAAAGAAAAAAGTAATAAAAGATTTCATCAATCAAAGCTAATTACAATCAAAATTTAAATTTAAACTAATAAAATATTCATAGATTTATTAAGATTTCTACTAATTCAAATAAAAACTAAAATTTAAAATTATTTGAAAATTATTTCCATAATATTATTTTTGAATATTCCACCTAAATGTCATAATTTCAATACTCCTTAACATTGAAGTGGTAAACACCAAGTTTTTCTTCTTTTTCTGCAATACAATATTGAAAATGGTCTTCTTATGAAATAGAATTATTTCTTGATCTTCTTAAATCTCATCCTTGAAAGCAATTTTTGCAATTTAATGACTTGTAAATCTCTTGTTTCATGCTTTTTACTTTTTTAAAATTTTGGTTCACAATTAAAAAACATGCTAATCCTTTAAAATTTTTTGTTTCCAATTTTGGGACTCACTGGTTATTGAAAAACTTTTTTGTTTAAAAGTTAAAGACTTGCTTGATTTTGAAATTGCGTTTACAGTTTAGAGACTTGCTGGTCTTTTGAAAATATTTTTCAAGTTTTTGAAAATTGAAAATATTTTGTAAATCTTTGAAAATATTGAAAAACATTTTATAGTTTAGTAATATATAAGTCTGTTGAAAATATTTTTGCAGTTTAGCGACTTGCAGGTTTTGTAAAAAGCTTTTTGTTCAAATTTTGAAGAAAATTTTGCAGTTTAAAAATTTGGTTAGATCTTTTTTAAAAACACATGTCTTATAAGACCAACTATAACTCTAATACTATTGTTGGAAAAATTCAACAAAAATAGAGTAGAAATATAATATAGAAACGGGAAAATAAACTACTTATTTATTCATTCAAGTGAAACATATATACCGAGAAAAAAGTAACAAAAGATTTCATCGATCAATAATGGTTACAATCAAAATTTAAATTTAAACTAATAAAATATTCATAAATTTATTCAGATTTCTACTAATTCAAATAAAAACTAAAATTCAAAACTATTTGAAAATTATTTTCATAATATTTTTTTTAATATTCCACCAAAATGCCATAATTTCAACAAAAATGAAGCATTTTCATCTCTTTTACGTTATCTGGATTCAGAATAATGAGAGAGCAATAAAAATCTCATGCAAATAAACAGCAGTTAATCGGATTTTTGAAATGTAACACAACTTTGCATGGATACTGACTCTGGGTTAGTGATCACTGTCCATGATATTCTTGCAGTTGCGATAATGAGTGATGAGACAGTTCATCAACTATGTAGGCAAACTGTTTCTTAGGTAAGTGTTATGCAGTTCATAAATGTTGGGTTGGGCCAAGGATATTTCTCATCAGGTTCAACCCAGCCCGGTCTAGTAGGACTTGATCATCAATTTTTATTAGATAAAATTTCACTTACCACCTATTTTTATATTTTATTTACAAATTATTTTCATTTTTACTAAAAATATTTTCATTTTTACCAATTTTTAATTTTTTGTTTTCATCAATTTAGGAAAATTGCAAAGAGCTAATGCATTCTCTCTTGAAAACAAAAAGAGATGACACAGAGTTCTATTCGCCGTAGAAATGGTCTCTATTTCTTCTATTGCCTGTCTGTCTTTCCTTCTTTCTTGCTTTACGAAAATCAAGTAACTAGGCCTCAGGGAATTTGTACTCGATTTAAGCTTAATGAAAGGCCATTATGGAACAAAAATGTTCCAAGTTTGCAGAGATGAGAGCATCCCTTTGGTAAAAATAATTAATTATTATTTCACCACTACGAGCTTTGTTGTATGTAAAAAATGGAGACAAGATCGAGAAAGTTAGTTATTAACTTATTACGATAATAATGATACGATTATGATGTGTTTGTGATATTTGAGCTTGTATGTCTTCTTCTTTTTCTTATTTTTTTTATGAAAATCACCAAAGCATACCCAATGTATTTTCAAAATATATTGGAAATATTCTCATAAAATTGCTAAAAATATACCAAAATATCTTCAAGGTATACTAAAGGTATTCTACAAAATTCTTTCTAGAGAATTCTCAAGAAATTTCTAAGATATATCCAAAGTATCCCCAAGATATACTGGAGGTATTCTAATGGAATTCCCAAAGGTATATCGGAGTATCCCTAAGGTATATCTAAGGTATTTCTAAGGAATTCATTCAACTAAATTCTCAAAAAAATTTTAAGGTATACTCAAAATATCCTCAAAGTATATCCGATGTATTTATATGGAATTTTCAAAGATATACCCAAAATATCTCTAGGTATACCCAAAATATTCTCGGAGAATTTCTTCCAGGTAATTTCTTTAGAATTCTCAAGGTTTACTTAGAATATCTCTAAAGTATATCCAAAATATTTAGAAAGAGTTCCCAAGGTATACTCAAAGTATTTCAAAAGGTATACCAAACTGTTTGTTTGTGATTTTTGTGATGTTTTGAATTTTGATTGAATTTTATTTTTTTTATTTTTCTTTTTCTTCTTTAATAATTTGATTGTTCTTATTCTTTTGTTACATTGGTGAAAATGTGACAAATATATTCCTAAAGTATACTGAAAATATACTCTTTAAATATATTTTGAATTGATTTTTAGATTTAGATACTGTTATAATTTTAAAAAATTATTTTTGATAAAATTGAAAAAAAATTTAAACGTAAAAATGCAAATATGTACTATTTTTTAATTTTTCTGTAAAATTTTCTTATTATTATTATTATTATCATTATTATTATTATGTGGGGTCGTCAATGCTGGAGCTCTTACGGTGACAGACAGGTTTCAGTTTTGACTACAGAAAGAATGTGACTATAGTAAGGTGCATTGAATGTCTCACCAGATTGGTCATGGCAATCTCCATCATTCTTCTCTGGTTTTTGGGCCACATTTCCCAATCAATAGAAGGAAAACAGAGAAGAAAAAAAGTAAGAAGAAAAAGTAAAAGAAAAATGGGCACTTTTCTTTGATATAACACCATAACTAATAGAGGTTAGTTTCCAAAAAATAAATGAATAGAGGTTAGGTCCAATCTGCATAATTTGAAATTGAATTGTTTAGCATCAACTTAAAAGACAAAAAAAAAAAAAAAATCTACTTACTTTGAATAGCCCAAAAAGTTTAGGATCCGTTTGATTTAAACGTGGAATGCGAATAAAAATAAGAATAGAAATAAAAATATAATAAAAATGAAAATAAAAATAATTGATTTTAATATATTATTTAATTTATTTTTATTTAAAAATAAATAAAAATTGAATTCCACTTACATATGATTTATTAAACATTTACTACAAATTGTTTTTAATGCATATAAAATCTTAAAAAATATTAAATTAATTGAAGAATTTATAAATTATTTAAAATAATTAAATAAATTTAATTTAATAATTTATTAATAAATTTAAGAACTTATGAATTATCAAATCGGTTAGCAAAAAATGAATTATCGATTCAAAATTGTGAGATATCAAGTTAAAAAATTGCTAAGTAGATAACAAAACACTTTATAATATATAATAAGAGTTCAATAAAATTATTATAATTTTATCCTAAAAAATAATAGGATAATAAATGTTTCTTTTCACTTAATCATATATTTCAAATTTGAACACCAAATACAAAAAAATTTTAAAATTTAGGAGCATGCAGTATTTATAATGGACTTATCCAAAAAATCCAAATTAATGAATATTTCAAATTCAAAAGTAAAATTATTTAAATTCAAATTGACATTTATTAATTATTAGGAAAAAAATAATAATGAGTAGGAAATGATAGTTATGGGGTGAATTTCACATACAGACAGTACCTCAACTATATAAACTGTAACAATTCAGTACTTCAACTTTTATTTTATAACTAAAATAATTTTTGAAAAACTGAATTGTTACAATCTGAATAGTTGGAGTACTATTGGTGAAATTCAGCCCAAAATGTATTAAAATATATTTGAGGTCTACCTCAAGTAGAAAAAACATTTGCTATTGAGATGTTAGATTTTGAGTTCAAGCCATCTTTGTAGCAAGTGTAAGAGGATAACTATTTCTGTTATATAGCTCATAGTCCGTTGGATCTTTAAATATGTTTATAATATTTGAGGTCTACCTCAAGTAGCAAAAACATTTGCTATTGGAAGGTTGAGATTTTGAATTCAAGTTATTTTCTTCATACTAGATGTAATTTCGTCTTTATAACGAGTGTAAAAAAATAATTATTCATATTATGTAGTTCTTAATCTATTGGACCTTTAAATATATTTATGAATTATTCCCTCTCTCTGATAAAAAAAATGTGCTAAATAAAATTCAAAGTATGTAAAACATAAAGAGGATTTGTTTTGTTTCAGTTACGTTCAGTTTGCGGTAATATTTGGTAATGGATGCGATGAGCGGCATTGGAATGGATGGTTGAGATATAAATACATAGCTCTTTGGCTCTGGCGTGCAGCAAAAACATGGAGGGCATGATTTTTTTGGAAAAAATTATATAATTGATATAATATATTGGTACTTCTGATATTTAAAAAATATATAATTTATCTCATATATCTTGATATAATATATTAGTATTCTCTAAAATTTGAAAATTATACTATTTATTTTCTAAAATTTTAACATATTACACTAGTATCCCTTGTAAGT
Source organism: Balakata baccata (assembly GCA_949630135.1). Lineage (NCBI taxonomy): Eukaryota > Viridiplantae > Streptophyta > Magnoliopsida > Malpighiales > Euphorbiaceae > Balakata > Balakata baccata. The sequence goes on from CATIWF010133891.1 coordinate 12,954, forward strand.
TTAATTTATTGGATTAATATCTTCCTGGGTAAAAAATAATACTTTTTTTTAAGAGCGTATTATATTTTTTTTCAAATTTCATGAAGATACCAATGTATTATATCAAACTATATAAAATAAATTATATATTTTTCAAATATCAGAAAATATTAATATATTATATTAAATTACAGAAAATAAATTTAAAATTTTTTTATTGCTGTAAAAATGGATTATCGATTGAATAGGATATAGAAAGGAACGACCGATTCTCATTCTTAGTCTAACAGAATTTCTATTTTTGGGCTTATTTTGATAAAATAAACATTTAAAAAGAAAATAGGTCATTGTCTTTTCTATTCCTTATCTTTTTTTTTTCTTGAAACAAACTGGTCCTTAATTCAATCGAAATATCCAAATAAATTGAATGAAATCTATTTCAATCGATTTGATTAAATATACCAGTTTTTTTATTTATTATAGACAGACTGTAAGATATGCATCCATAGAAAAGAAATTTGAGTAGAACAGATTTGCAATGTTGTTGAGGAACATAATATTATTTAATTATATATAATTAATATACAATTGTTAGTGGTGCCATTATAATTTCCATGATTGCTTAAAAAGGTCTGATTCAAAGACCAGAGAATCACGTTGGGGATCAACTGCTTTATTCAATAAAAGTTATGGAGGATTTAATTCTTATCTTTCATTTAAAAAATCCATTGCAAGATTTTTTTCTCTCTCTCTTGTTTGAAGATTATATTCTTGTTATCATAATATCTAAAAGGCTAAATTAAGGTATACTATATATTATATAAAGTAAGTTATTTCTTAATTTTAATTCAGTATAATTAAGTATTCGAATTTTTAAATTAGTGTAATTTGGTCTTTTACATATTAAACTCTTAAATTAAATCCGTTAAGCCAACTCGATCTGATGATAGTGACTCACTATATAGGATATCATTCAGAAATTAATTTGTACCAATTTAAAAATTCGAGAACCTAATTATATGGAAATAAATTTAAAAAGGTGACTCACTCAATAAAATGTATTTCACGAGCTAACTTATCCATTTGGCCTATCTAAAAATGCTTTCTACTTTTTATTATTAATAATATTATTATTATTTAGCAATCCTCTGTGGGTCATCTCTGATCAGCAAAATCTAATTAGTGATTATTTTCTTTAAATTAAGAGAAATGCAGGACTTAGTTGGACACACTATAGCATTGACTATGTAGCAAAAGTTAACTCCATTATTATCATAACATGCAATTTAAGAAATTAAAGGAAAACATTTAAATAATAATATTTAATGGCTCTTATATTATTATTTTTTAATTCAATTTGATATTGATGTCCCTAATTTATTTTTTCAATGATTATATTATTTTATATATCTCATGATGTCCTTTAATTTCCAACCTGGATGTTTGGCGTTGCCAATAAAATGTTATGGTGACTTCCAAGCATTGATGTAGGAAAATCCACATCAGGGAAAAGGAAAAAAGAAGGCTACAACTGATTTTTTTTTTTTTTAATTTCTTTTGATAGCAACATAATCCTACTTTTATTTGTAGTCCTTTGACCATATTTTTTTTTTAATTTTGTGAAGAAATATTAAATTAAGTGAGAAAAAATCAAACATAATTGCCAATTATTTTTGTCAAATCACATGAATTCTTTAGTTAACGAGAAACACATTGAAACCATTCTATTCGTGTTTGGTAGAATCTAAGGACGGTAAAATATTTTTCATCAATTTTAAGGTAGTTACATGATTTAGGATTTAAATTCGAAATTTATGATTAAATTAGAAAAATTCGCGTTATCATATTAACACTTTAATAGATACACTAATAGGTATATAATTACCGATTATTTTTTTTTTAAAACATAATTACGAATTATTAATTAGCTTAATTTATTAAGTTAGCATATAGTCAAAATCGCTTTTTGATTTACCATAATAGGCACAATTTACCCATATGATTCCAACAATTACTGGACATGGCTTGCTTACAAACTTTGATTTTTAATAAATTTCATATATATAGTTTGATAATCATAAATATGAAATTTTTGAGTTCGACTTTCTAGTTAGATTCTTTAAACTGCAATTGGATTCAACTCGTCATTAACTCTCATATGAATATTACTAATTTATTAATTATTAAAAATTTTATATGAAATAGAAGTACGAAGTATTTTCTAATCATTTATTTATTCCTCTAAATTACTATAATTTATTTATTATTAAAAATTATATATAAAATAGAAATAGTAAGTACTTTACGGTCATTTTATCCGTCATTTCTATTCCCACTTCTATTCTTTTTAGTTTTTCATTAACAGGTGTTGTACGTTATTATTAAATATTAAACTTATCATTAATTACTATTTGATTTTTATATAATTTATTTTATTTTTTAATTAATTGTTTCGTCTTATAATGAATTGTAGGATTATATATTTATCTCAAATTTCATTAAATTATTAATTTACCTATTATTAAGAGTTATATATAAAATAAAGATAATAAATAGTTTATAGTCATTTCATGTTTCTCTATTCTCACTTTTATATATGTTATATATGATTATTATAATTTGAAAATTTATTTAAATATATTTATTCTGATTATATAATGATTTAAAAAGAAACATATGTTATAAAAAAATAATAAAAAAATTAAGAAAAAAATGGGCCTCGCTCCTCTCACAAGGTGTAAGGCGGTGGTGGGCTACGATAAGAGAGTAGGAGGGAGTCAAAGTTGCCATGTTACTGTGTCACCAAAAATTTCCTCACGTGGCAGCCAATTGAGTCGCAAGTCAATCCGGGCGGCCATTTGCTTCCATTTTTCTGCTCCGTTTCTTCACTAGCTGACATCCCTTTGCTTATCTCCTTGTCTTCTTGTTTCTACACAATCTTTGTGTCCCATGCACCTCTAATTGGCCATCTTAACTCATCATTTATTCCTCAAAAATTATGATTATCTTTTTTCTCTAAGATAATTTGTTTTGATCAAATTTTCAATTAAAAAAAGTTTATTTATTAATTTTTTTAATGATACCAAAATTGCCTAAAAAATGATATCACAAATGTAATTAATAAAACTTAATAAGATAATTTAATTGTTATTCTCATTTATTAGAATTGAGTAAGCGTAAATATATACTAATATTAGTAAAATTTTAACACATTTTATATAGTGTATAAAAAGAACTGACTACATCACAATTCAGTAGACCTTCTGATGAAAATAAATATGATAAATGCATATGTAATTAATAAATAAAAAACTTAATTAGTTATAATGTGATGACTAATGCTTTATTTATTTATTTATTTTAGAGTGTCTAAAGATTTATCATTTACGTGTTCTAATTTCCTTCTCAGCAAGTCCCTCACATGAATAGTTAAGGTGTGAAATGGCTTCAAAATTCAAGCCAACCTCGTGCATATTATGTTATAGTCTACCAAAATCTTACATTTCCACACTTCTCTTACTATAAACATTAAAAACAAAATCTAAACCTCTCCTAAGCCCTCGCCGGCCGGCATGTCCGTCCAAAAGATTTTCTGGCAATGGCATTCTTTCATGCTTTTCTTTCTTGTTTCTCTGATGTTGGTTTCCCCATCCGAATCAGATGAACTTCAGATACTTTTGAACTTGAAATCGGCTCTCAATAACTCTAAAACAAACATCTTCAGTTCATGGACACAGCAAAATTCACTCTGCAACTTCACTGGAATTGTTTGCAATGCTAATGGACTCGTCAAGGAAATCAATCTTCCTGGACAACAACTTGAGGGTGTTCTTCCTTTTAATTCAATCTGCAAGTTGCAATCGCTGGAGAAGATTTCCTTGGGGAAGAATTTTCTGTACGGTGTTATCACTGAGGACTTGCAAGATTGCAGAAGCTTACAGTTCTTGGATTTGGGTGGGAATTCATTTTCTGGACAGGTTCCTGACTTGTCTAGTTTACATGAATTGAAGCTCTTGAGTTTAAATGGGAGTGGGTTTTCAGGTTCTTTTCCATGGAATTCACTGGAAAACCTTACCAATCTTGAATTCCTTAGCCTTGGTGATAATCCATTTGCAGCAACAAGCTCCTTTCCTGTTGAGGTACTGACGCTTAACAAGTTATACTGGCTTTATCTCACCAATTGCAGCATCAGAGGGCAGATTCCTGATGGCATATCAAATCTTTCTCTGCTTGAAAATCTTGAACTCTCTGACAATCAATTGTTCGGAGAAATCCCAGCCGGAATTGTAAAGTTGAGAAATCTTCGGCAACTTGAGATTTATAACAATTCCTTGACAGGAAAACTTCCTGCTGGATTTGGAAATCTGACAAGCCTAGTGAATTTCGATGCTTCACAAAATCATCTTGAAGGTGGGATTATGGAGTTGAGATCCTTGAAACAACTTTCTTCTTTGCAACTTTTTGAAAATCAATTCTCCGGTGAGATTCCTGTGGAGTTTGGTGAATTGAAGTTCCTTACTGCGTTATCTCTTTACAAGAATAAGTTCACCGGCACGCTTCCTGGGAAGATAGGATCTTGGGCAGATTTCCTTTACATTGATGTTTCAGAGAATTTTTTGACAGGTTCTATACCACCTGACATGTGCAAAAATGGGAAAATGACTGATTTGCTTCTCCTGCAGAACAACTTCACAGGCCAGATTCCTGAAAGCTACTCAAATTGTAAGTCCTTGCTTCGTTTACGTTTAAGTAATAATTCGCTTTCCGGGTCTGTTCCTGCTGGCATATGGGGTTTGCCTAATCTTATTATCATTGATTTTAGCATGAACCAATTTGAAGGTCCTTTGACACCCGATATTGGTAATGCAAAATCTTTGGGGTTATTAATTTTAGCCAACAATCAATTTTCTGGTGAATTACCTCCTACAATCTCTCAAGCTACTTCTTTAGTTTCATTCCAGTTGAGTTCAAATCAATTTTCTGGCCAAATTCCAGAAAGTATTGGTGAATTGAAGAGATTAATCAGTCTTTATTTAGATGGAAACATGCTTTCTGGTACTCTACCATATTCCTTAGGCTCCTCTGTTTCTCTTACTGACTTGAACCTTTCCGGGAATTTAATTTCCGGGAACATCCCAGAAAGTCTTGGGTCTCTGCCTTCTTTGAACTCCCTGAACTTATCCGATAACAAACTTTCTGGTCAGATTCCTGTTTCTCTTTCATCTCTAAAACTAAGCAATCTTGATCTGTCAAATAACCAGTTGTCTGGTCCCATTCCTGAAACTTTGTCCCTGGATGTGTTTCGCGAAGGATTTGAAGGAAATCCAGGATTATGCAGTAATACTCTGAGGGATATCCGTGCTTGTTCATCAAAAGTTAACACTTCGAGTCATCTTCGAGTACTTTTATCTTGTTTTGCTGCTGGACTGCTAGTCTTGGTTATTTCTGCTGGTTATTTGTTGCTTATGAAGTCAAGACAGAACAAGCATGACCACCATCATCACCAATTGAATCGAGGTTCGTGGAGTATGAAATCTTTTAGAGTGCTGAGTTTTGATGAAAAGGATATAATTGATGCTGTTCAATCAGAGAATTTGATTGGCAAAGGAGGATCAGGAAATGTGTACAAAGTTGTGCTTGGCAATGGCAAAGTACTAGCTGTTAAACATATCTGGACTTCGAGTGAGCGAAAAATTTGTCATAGCAGCTCAGCCATGCTTACTAAAAGGAATTTCAGGTCAGCAGAATATGATGCAGAAGTAGCTACCTTGAGTGCTGTTAGGCATGTGAATGTGGTGAAGCTGTACTGCAGCATTACAAGTGAGGATAGCAATCTACTTGTTTATGAATATCTGCCTCACGGAAGCTTGTGGGATCGGTTACATTCTTGTAACAAGATGAAGATGGGGTGGGAATTGAGGTACGCAATTGCAGTAGGAGCTGCAAAGGGACTAGAGTACTTGCATCACGGGTTCGAAAAACCGGTAATTCATCGGGATGTGAAGTCAAGCAATATCTTGTTAGATGAGGAATGGAGGCCTAGAATTGCTGATTTTGGGCTTGCAAAGTTTGTGCAAGCTAGCGGGGGAGGAGATTGGAGTCATATAATTGCAGGCACTCATGGATACATGCCTCCAGGTAACATTTCTTTACTTCTGCCATTTCTTCTTGGTTGGTTCTGTTTTTATCCTGAACTGTTTCATATTTTGACTGTTTTCTGCTCTATGCAGAGTATGCTTACACATGCAAGGTAACAGAGAAGACCGATGTGTACAGTTTCGGAGTAGTTCTGATGGAGTTAGTGACAGGAAAAAGGCCAATTGAACCTGAATTTGGGGAAAGCAAGGATATTGTGTATTGGGTTTGCAGCAAAATAAGTAGCAAAGAGAGTGCACTTGAAATAGTGGATTCCAACATATCAGAGAACCTGAAGGAGGATGCCATTAAAGTTCTGCGAATTGCAGTTCACTGCACAGCGAAAATTCCAGTGCTAAGACCAACGATGAGGATGGTAGTAAAAATGCTTGAAGATGCTGAACCTCATGAACTTTCAGATATCCTTGTTGTCAAGCAGGATGGTGAAAGTATTGCAGTGGAAAACTTGAAGGCCAGCAGCATATTTCATCTCACCAATTGAATCTTGCTTGCTGCAAGCAAAAATATAATATAATAAAATAAAATTGTGTATGGAAATTTTAGATCTCAGCTTGTGAAATTTCAATTAGGATTTTGAGGTTAGATTTAGCTGAAGAACCTTGAGCACCAATGGTCAAAGAACATTGTATTATTAATCTTAGCTTGTAAGAGGCACAGACTAAAATTTTGCCTTGTAAATATAATCTAAAAGCATGAAAATCATTGTAGAAGTTTATTAGTAAATAAGCATTATTTGCAGAGACAATTAATGGGGCAATAAGTTACTAGTGAGGTACTAGTTTGTAACCCCTCCATCATAAAGATGAAGAAAATCTCAGAAAATCCAATGTCTGTAACCAAAATTATTGACATGAGGAACAGAAGAAGAAGCATCATTAATCAAATTTAATTTACTCTCATAATCTGAAACATATCCTGCAAAAAATGGTGAAGGATTAGAGGACTCAATCAAGATTCTGTTGGCTTGTTCTTTAACATTCTTCTTCAGCTCCTCTAATGCATCCTTCAGCTGTTTTAGTTGAAGCAAATCAAGTTCATCAATAGGATTTTCCCACCAGCATAGCTCTTGGCCAGATTTTTTCATTTGGTTAAGTGCTTCTGCTTGTTTCTTTTCAGCTTCCAACTGATTAAGAACACGTGTTAGCTGCATAGTCAGGTCATTAACATTAGCATTTCGATGAGCTTTGATTAGTTTGTCTGCATTAGAATTCAGAAGAGGATTTCGAGCAAGAAATCGATCTACGATAGAGTCAACTGCAGGATGACCAAATGAAAATGCCTTATTTGCAGGGGAGAATACTATTATTCCAATCTCTACTCCACAAAGTGTGGAAAGCTCACTAGCTTTCTTGAAAAGTCCCCACCGACGTTTCGAAAAGGTGACCTGAAGATGATTTTTCTTAGGAATTTTCTCTATTGCAATCTTCTGGCGACCCAAACTCGATTTCTTCACCATTCTTGAAACTAGAAAGTATATGGAAGAGATAAGTTACAGTATCAAATACTTGGTTTTTCTTTGCTTTCTGGGTGTGGACTTGTGATGCTTGGAGGAAACTTGAGGTATTTATAGAGTTAAATATGTTCATGATTTCTTGATTAATCCAAGATTTGGAGGTTATATAATCTTTTGTTTTTATTGTACATTTGTAATAGTATGGAACTAGTCTAAATGCACAAGTTGGCATCATAAAAGCAAACATTTTGACCTCTGAAACTCAATGTCAATGCTATGTCTGAGTTGTTTACAGTTACAAGTGATAATAATTTATTAATTACCATCTTAAAAATTTGACTAATCAGGTAAAATTTTTATTATTATTCCATTGCCGAGGCCTTAATTTATTATTAATGACAATAAACAATGGCAGAAAACATTATAGCTCACTACCAACGAAAAAGTTGGGAGAAAAATCAGAATGTATCATTTGATAAATTGAATAATTCAATATTACATGGAAATAACTATTTCTTGATTAAAGGATGAATAAAAAGGTTTACTTTCTGCGAACTTAATATGCAATAGAAAAAAGCGTTTCCCCCCCAGTTAATCAAGAAGAAGAACAAGTACAGAAATGGAAAATAAGAATATAATGATAGAGACAAAGCATAAAAACCCCACAATATGCACATTTGGGCTAAGCTATCTGACATTTTCTCTACTACCCAATGGTGCAAAGATGCTTTCTCCCAATGGGTTTGTCTGGTTTTACCATTTCACTCGCTTCTTCACTTCCCCTGATTCTCACTCCCGGTGGCCCCAAAATCTTCCCTTTTCTCTCTTCTTATCTTCCCTCACTCTTTCATCCTTCTATCTGTAAGTCTGTCCTTTTATTATTATTATTATTATTATTAGTAGCTCTTGTATAGAAATCTGAATTATTGATAAAGAAAATTCGAAGTGAAGAAAGTTTTTTTTTTTTTAAATTCTTGCAGGGAGGGAAGAGCTCAGTGATACGTGTTGGTTTTAAGAGGGAACTAGAGATAAGTGAGTTTATGGAGCCCGGCAAGGAGACAACGGAGCTCAATCGGAATCTTTATCCACATTTAGAGCCATGTAATTCTGGATTTTTGAAGGTCTCGGATCTTCACACTATATACTACGAACAGTCGGGAAATCCTAGTGGGCATGTGAGTAATAGTCTTTATTTGTTTCTCCACTCTGTTCATGTAAATTTTGTATTTAGATAAACAACAGAATGAATTTGTATGTTTCAAGAGCGACAGAATGAATCTTTATGTCTCCTTAGAAGTTGTTGACAAAGGAAATTTTAATAAAAAGTCCGAATTTTATTCTTGAGGTGATGGAGCCTGTCATATTAGAGGATAATACAAATTTTTTCCAGTTAAAAAGCGTCTGCTAATTGCGATTCTTCTTGTGTTGATACTAAAAAGACACGGATATGTATGCATCGTGAGGTTGTATAAAGCATGGTATTCTGTATTGATCAGAAGGTAAATCTAGCTTTGCATGAATTTGAAGACAGTGATCTAAATTTGATGGAACTAATTGGGTTGTACACCAATATCTTCCTGTGAATGCTTCTTTTTATTTTTTTCATAAATCTTTGTGCATTTTCTTGCTGATGCTGGAAATTCCAATGCGCTTTCTTCTTTCAAAGAATAACAGATAGTTTACCATTAATTTTAATTTATCATGTGATCGTGCTTGCAGCCAGTCGTGTTTCTACATGGGGGCCCCGGAGGAGAAACTGCACCTAGTAATCGGAGATTCTTTGATCCAGAATTTTACAGGATCATTCTCTTTGATCAGGTTAGTCTTCTCACAAATATCCGTTGTGCTAAACTACAAGTTTCATGAATCTGCAAATCATAAAATATGCCCCTTTTTCACAGAGAGGTGCGGGAAAGAGTACGCCTCGTGCTTGCTTAGAGGAAAACACCACATGGGACCTCATTGCTGACACTGAAAAGATAAGAGAAAACCTGGAAATTCCGGAGTGGCAGATCAAAATGCTGTTTGGTTCATAGAAATAAATTTTATATGAACTTCTGTAGCGAGTGTTATTGTAAATGACTGAATGTTAATACTCTTCTACCATGCAGGTATTTGGTGGTTCATGGGGAAGTGCACTGGCCCTTGCATATAGTCAAGCACACCCTGACAAGGTGAGTGATTGCTTTAGTTCAATAATAAAATAATTCTTTGCAGGAATTTCCAGATAATGATACCTGGCCAATTAAAATATAAGAATGAAATTCTTGTTATGAACAACTGATCACTTATATCGTTGGTGTGTATTGTTTGCCAGGTTAGTGGCCTTGTCCTCAGAGGGATCTTTCTTTTGAGGAAGAAAGAGATTGACTGGTTCTTTGAGGGTGGTGCTGCTGCTATATTTCCAGATGGAATGCCAAAAGTAATTCTTTTGGATACTATGATGGACAGTGTTAAAAATCCAAGATATAAGACCAAAAAATTTGCATTGCAGATTGCTTGTGAAAATTGATAACAACTTAGAGAGACAGTTGCTTGTTGCATGTCTTGGGATAAAAAATACCATCAGTTAAATTTAAATATAACCTTGTTTACTTTCTTTATTTTTATTTTTATTGGTAAGAAAACCTCATGTCGAGATGTGATAACTTCTCTCTTATAATATATATTTTGCAGAACATGCAGAGAATTTCTGTAGTTGTGTAATGATCCTTTCTGATGTACTATACTGAACATCTAAGCTGAACTCTGGCATTTGAAGCATGGTTTTTATTTTAAAGAGCAGAAACAACTACACCATATTAGTTTCCTTTTCTGAAGTGAATTCTTTCGAACAACCAAACCTTGAGTACTTGGATGGAGAAAATATTATCTTTTTGTATTTGTTTTGATTGAATATGAAGGATTATTTATAAGTTGCTTGTCTATATGCTCAAATAAACAGATTGGGAGCCGTTTAGAGATCTTATTCCTGAAAATGAGAGGGGTTGTTTCTTTGATGCTTGCAGCAGGAGGTTGAACTCTGAGAGTATGGAAACACAAGTAAGACTGTAAGAGTTATTTTATTTTTACAAATGCCACTACATAAGTTCTCAATGTACTAATCTATTTTTGATTTTCTGACTTTGCTATTTACAAGTGTGAAATTTGATGAAATTGAACTGTATGCCTCTGAAATTATAACTAAATCAGATCCTTATGGTAGAAATAATGGACAGTTACCCTCTTATTCTTTCAGTATGCAGCTGCAAGAGCATGGACGAAATGGGAAAGGATGACTTCCCATCTTCTTCCAAATGAAGAGAACAACAAGAGAGGGGATGGTGATAGTTATTCATTGGTAAGATACTTTAAGGTCAAGCCTTAAAATTTTCATTTTATTCTCTTTGAAAAAAAGGAAAATAAGTAGCAGATAAAAGGATATTTCTGGGAATTTATGCAATTCTGGGAGGTGAAAGTTCCAAAAATGCCAATGATTCTAAATAAGAAAATTAAAGTTCAAAATATTTTCAGCTGGATGCTCAAATACGAACATAGATGAAAAGTTATAAGATAGGCATTTTTAGTTTTTTGATTCCTTATAACAAATTGTGTTCAATATCTGTAAATTTGACTATTATATTGGGAATTTGTTATTTTGTTTTTCCATAAATGATTTGACATCTGTCAAGTTGATCTAGTTAATTATACTGCTCAACAGTTAATATTTAGGATGATTGAAAATCTTGACTTATGTTGATATATATTTTGTCCTATGCAGGCATATGCTAGGGTCGAAAACCATTACTTTGTGAACAAGGGCCTTTTTCCTTCAGAATCTTTTCTATTGGACAATGTCGATAAAATAAGACATATAAATACTGTAACTATACAGGTACTAGTTCTCTTTATTGGTATATACATTTTCTCTTTTAAGTATGAAAACAGAATGTGCTCCTGTTAGATAGAAAAATAGCAACAAACCTGTTGTGCCAAGTAGTGGTTCAACTAACCACTTTAGCACTTTTCTTTTTGTACTTTTTACTTGTTCTGTTGTAGTAAGCAAGGTACTTTTGAGTATCTTCCAACATGCAACATAGTACTGCTAAAGCTGTTGATGTTGCAATTAGCAAAATCTAGTGTGCAGCATGAGGGGATAGGAATTGCACTTAACTCATTCAGAAGAATCCGGTTGTTGGACTATTTTGCAGGGAAGATATGATATTTGTTGTCCTATTATGTCTGCTTGGGATCTTCATAAGGCATGGCCAGAGGCAGATTTTAAGGTGGGAAAGTTGCTGGAAGTTGTTACACTTAATCCAAATTATTAATTTTTTTCTTAAAAAGAAAAGAAAGAAAGAAGGAGGCTTGTTAGATGCGTTCCTGTGATTTATTAGAAAGAAAGCTGCATCTACTATTTTCTTAGAAGGCCTTCAAAATCCCGAGACTGTAACTAGATGACCTTGGTTGTGGTACGTGTTAGGTTGAAGTTAGATCTATGCATGGCAATCATCCCTTGTTTATTAGACAAAACCCCATGATAAATTTTTATCAATTCCTTTTCAATTATGGGCTCATAATTAGACAAATTACTAAGGTAGATCACTCTGTGCAGGTTGTGGCAGATGCAAGACATTCTGTTAATGAGCCAGGCATTGCTGCAGAACTTGTGGCTGCAAATGAGAAGCTTAAAAACATGATCAAGAACAGATCCTGAGAGGAGAAGACCAGAAGCTGTATCAAGCCATCATATTTCATAAAATGCGACACATTTTTAAAGACACACAGACGTTAGTTGTATAAATTTGAAGTTAAGAAACAGAGTATAGCTTGGAAGTAATACATGTGTCAAAAGTATGTACTGTTGTGCCAATGTGTGCATCCTCTACTTTAATGGAGGGTGGATGAGTTTTCTTACTTGTTTAATTCTTCAATTTCTCAGCCTCTTTCAATCAGTATACTGTAGTCAGTAGATGTTGAAGGATCATAGGTGTGATAAGTCTTTTTTAAGAAAGTCATATATATTTTTTTTCAAACTTACCCTTATTTCTTATTATCTCAAGGTATTTATATGTTGATTATCACTTTTTTTATATCATAATTAATTAGAAAATAATTTAATGAATTGTAAATATTTTTTTGTTTGGAAAATGTTTCTTATTATAATTTTTTTTCCTTGAATTATCTTGAAAAGATATCCGAAGTGCAAACGAGACTGGTACTTTCTTTTTTTACAAGACGGTGGTACTCTCCAGGCGAATTTTGAAATTAATTTCATTTATAATATTAAATTTTGCTAATATTGCAGTAAAATTATAATTTTTTTATTTTAAAAAAGTCTATAAATTATAATTTTATTTTACTATAGTTATTTCTGTCAAATTTTTCGATGATACGTCAGCCATCACATCTGATTTCCAATAATTATAAGCAGTCACATTAGATTTTCAGTGAAACGATATATCAGATTTCCAGTTATTTAGAAAATTAGCCAGTTATGACTTCAGTAAAATAAAATAAATTTTTTGAAACAACATTTTTTTTATAATTTTACTGCAATAAAAATAAATTCAACGAGTATAAATGAAATTAATCCCAAATTTTGGAAAGTCTGTATCGGGTTAAGAACCTCTGGATTTAATTTGGCAGCAGAAATGGATAGGGCCGCCATAATTGGGCCATGACTTATTTTGCAAATTCCATT
>CATIWF010133897.1:0-16454 GCA_949630135.1 Balakata baccata
AAATTAGTATTAAAATAAAAAAATAATGTCTTATTTTAGTAAAAAAATTAGTTTTTTATATAATACTTATTAACTTTACAAATGGGAGCTAACTTTACTAGGTTAATTTATTAATAAATAGATGAATTAAATTTTAAAAAATAAAATAAAATAAAATATATTAAGCAAAATTTTATGGAATAATGGAATTGTGGCCCTTTTCTTATTGAGGAAGGGATAAAGCATGGGGCCCCTAATATTCAGTTTAGTTTAGGTGGCAACACGAACTACACACGGAGAAATTAGCCATGAATTATTAATTATTATATACTTTTTTTTTTTACATAAAATATGTTTCTAGAAAGTGAAGATCATTACTTTTTTTTTTTTAATTTACATAAAAAATATATATTTTTAATGCTTGTTGAAATAAGTTAGTAAATGAATAAAATATAAATATTTTATATAAATTGGTATAAAAAAGTATTGAAATAAGTAATATTTTTTATTAATTTTTATCTAATACATATTAAAATATTTATACTTGATATATCTATTTATATAATTCAGTTTATATTAAAATATATTGATAGAAAATAAATTGACAAATTGTATTATAGATAATTATGTTCTACCAAAGAATGCCCTTTAGTTCAATTTTGGAACCTTCTACCCAGCACTATTCTTGATTCTTCCACAAGTGTGTTGTACTATTGTAAACTTTTAGTTAATTTCTTTGACAAATACCTTAAGAATTACAAAAAATAAAGCACCAATAGATGTGCATATTCAATTGGTCATTTGTAAATGCCTTGCATATGACAGCTGCTTCATCATCCATAACTTAACATTGCAAAACTTTTCGAATTCAAAGCTTCACAATTTTATTTTGTTATTCTTTTCCAATTAATGGTTGTTAATGCAATTATGGGAATAAATTATTCTAAATAATACTATCAAAAACCCAATTATCGCATGACTTGATAAATATTTTCACTTTTTAAATTTAAAGTAAATATTGAGTTCGAGTCTTCTAATTATTATCCATCAATATTTGTAGAAATTTAATATCTTTAAGCAAAATGTGCAAATTAGTCAATGAATGATACTAAGTCACTCCCTCAAATTTAATTTAGTGTAAATAAATCATTAAATTTTAAATTCAGTACAAATTAGTTCTTGAACTATATTCTACAAAGTGAGTTACCCCTCACTAGACTAAATTAGCTCACGTTTATTAAGTTTAGAGTTTGAAAACTTATTTGCATTAAATTAAAGTTGAGATCATTACTTGCTCTATAGAGTATAATTTATGAGCTAAGTTATGCCTAATAAATGCTATTTGTTGCGACTAGCATAAAATACTTGTACTTTTAGTATAAGTTAAATAAAATAAGTGAGTGGGTAGATATATCACAAGTATGTTATGCTAATTAGGACAAAAAGTGCTGAGACAAATAGCGTTTCTTTTTATATTTTTAGCCATACCTTAATAATGAATAAAATGATATGACTACCTCCTATTGTATAACTCATGATTCACTGTACCTTTTAACGGTCAAAAAAAAAATATTATCAAGGAAGTAAATTTATATCTAAAAAGCATTTGTAAAAAATAAAAAACCAAAATTAACTGCATTTGATGGGTTCTTCAAAAGTTGGGAAAATAGTCACTCGGTGTCTTTTTTTCTTTGTAGAGTATTGTATTCAGCAACTTGGGCCACAAGAAACTCCAGCCTAATTTTAAAAAATGGGCCTAACTGCTCCGAAATCTACCCAATCAACTTTAATGGACCCATATTTCCATAGCGTTTCATGGGGTTCAGCGCGCCGTTTTCAGTTAATATTTTTCTCTTTGGGTGTTCTTATGGTAGCTAAACCCAGGTAAAGTTCTCTTTTCTAAATCCATAAAAATTTCTGTTATGGAACTGCGTAAAGTAGGAAGTCGTCGCTGTTAAGCGAACTAGTGAAGGAAACAAGAGAGAGAGACAGGATTTTCTGCTGTTTTCTGTACTGATTCACTTGAAGGCTTATATGCACATCAGGTGTTCGATGAAAAGCGTGTGTGTGTTGGTGCTGTTTTAGCTTTTGCATCTTGCTCTTGGTTATTCTCGATAACTTGTTATTTTATGGCTTTAATATCTTTTGCTAATTTTCTTGTTATGTTACTAATTGGGTATTTCGCTTTTGCAGTTGGTAACATTTTGCCACCCACACAGAGAGAGTGCTCAGCCTGGTGATGCACTAATGGCTGCCACTAAGACCCGGGCAAGTAGCTTCACTCGCAACGTATTGTCTGCATCTTCGCCTCAGACTCCTGGAATTAAGTGCGGTCCCAACGGCACATTCTTTATCTCCTCTGGGATATCTGACCTTGATAGTAATTTTCTGCAATTTGATTCTAGTTTCTCAGATTATAATCTATCACTCGTTCTAAAGCCTTTTTCTTTTTCCTATAATTTGCTGTACAGAGATACTTGGTGGGGGCCTTCCTCTTGGGACCCTAGTTATGGTGATGGAGGATGCAGAAGCACCTCATCACATGCTTTTGCTGAGGAATTTTATGTCTCAAGGACTTGTTCAGAACCAACCTCTTCTTTATGCTAGTCCAGCTAATGACCCAAGAGGATTTTTAGGCACATTGCCTAGTCCCTCCTTGTCAAAAGATGAGAAATTGCGTAAACAGGATCCAGAACAGGTGCTTCTTTTTTGTCAATTCTTTTTGTTATTTTCCTCTTCTGTTTGATTTCTTTTTCTCGTGAGAAGGCAGTTTAGTGTCGTGACTCGTTTCTTCACAATTTTCAGGAGAAGGGGCTGAGAATCGCATGGCAGTATAAAAAGTATTTTGGTGAAAATCAGCAGAATATTGATGGCCACAAAGGTTAAAGATCATTCTCTCCTTTCTCCATTTCATTTATACTAGGTTTAGTGAGCTGCTGATACTGCTTGCTATTATTGGGTCATATTAACATTTCACGTTTAGTGATATTTCAAGCATGTGATTTAAAATAAACATGCTTCCCGAGCAAGAAAAATCACTGGTTCTATGTGATCTCAGGTTTAGCTCTTCTATGTGAGACCAGGAAGTTTAATCTATGTCCTCTTTTTTTTTTTTTAATCCTTGATGAGCATCAACTTGTCTGGTGACAAGATGTATGGTAAGGAATGCTTTGGGCCTTTTTGGCACTCTGGATTTTGAAAACAGACTAGCATGTATATCTTACGTGTTTCGGTTTGGATTTGATTTTTCCTTTAAAACATCATCTTGGTTCTATGGTGTGAATGGAGCAAATCTACACTGCTTACATTCTTTTAGTGCAGATAGTAAGCAAGAGTTCTGCAATAATTTTGACTTGCGAAAGCCATTAGAAAGACATCATTTCAGTGGGCAGCGGGTGGATTGTGTTAGTGTTAAAGATTCTACAAGTCTTGCTGCTCTACAAGATCGCTGTTCTACATTTTTAGCTCGATTTTCTCGGTAAAATCAAACTTTCTTGATCAGTAATTTTATGCAAATAAAATCAATTTTTTTTTCCTCAAATGATAATACATGTAAAATGTGCTGGTGACATGTGATCCTTGCTTGATCATCCTGACTGGGATTTTTTTACATGCTAGTTTTTGCATGTGCTTGGATATGTAAGTCAGTGTACATCTTAAGAAAGAGATTGAAATATTTGCTGATCTAAATTACTCTAAGTGAAATTTATATGATGCAGATATCTTTATATATTTGCCCTTTCTTTATGTTAAACAAACATTGTTGCAAGACCAAAATAAACAGCTGGTGGCCACGCCTGTTACAATTTAAAAGAGCTCAAAGTATGTTAACAAATATAGCTTAGCATGTCTGAAGTTTTCCTTCCAATATTTTCATCTTGTTTATCATCCATCTTGCTTAAGTCCTAAAGATAGAATGTGAAAGTTTCCAAGATAGGTAAGTTTTGGGCTTGCTCAAGATGATATTGCCTGGCCAACTTTGTATTCCTCTGAAAAGTGCAACAGGTCGCTTGTCTGACTAGCCTTGTGAGTGTTTATCTAATGCTGATTTATTCATGTACTATTCTTACTATCTATTGATTATTATCTCCAGAAATGAAGGCAAAATTTCTTCCATCAGGCGTATCGCCGTCCAGTCATTTTGTGCTCCACAGTGCGAATACTTGAACATGGTCTCTGGCAGTTATATTTTGCTCATCTTCTCTTAATCAACTTATGACTGTTTGTAGTTTGGATACTATCTGAGTTAAACTGTTACAAGCTTTCATACTGTTTTTTTCACTCTGGAAATATTTCCTGTTCTGCCACTGCTCATATAGCTGAAATTCCTATTTGCATTCTAGTTCTTTTTCACTTCAATTTTAATCAGATTCCATCATAATTTAAGTTTCAGCTGGCATCACACATCTTACACTATGTAATATACTGATGTTGTAGGAATGGGATGTGCTTTCCTTCATTAGTTCCCTGAAAAGCATGCTTTGGTCTGCAAATGCAGTTGCTGTGCTCACCTTTCCACCTTCTCTTCTTTCAGATCCATTCTGTAAAAGATGGCAGCACATGGCAGACATATTACTTTCTGTCAAAGCAATCCCAGGTTAATTGATTTTTACATGTGCTGTTGTACTGTTCACTGCAGTTGTGTTTCTAACTTCTCTACAAATTCTCTCTTGGTTTCTCTCAGATGATGACAAGGAACTTGCAAAACTCTTGACTGGTTACCAAGATATGGTTGGCTTCCTTAACATACACAAAGTACTGCGAATCAATACTCAGGTATTCTGCTGGTGTACTTTGTCATAAATATTGTTAATAGGTGACACTTATTTAATGACTCTTGTTTTTACACATAGGCATGCTTGCCTGCATTACGTACACATGTGGAGGTGACTCTTGACTTTGAGCCACAGAGTTTAAGAGTTCAAATTTCTTATTGGATGCTAATTACCTACTTGATTGGTTTGAAACAAGTCATTTCCTTTCTAGTTCATTAGTGTTGTTATATTTAGTTAAATGTTGGGCTCTTGAAGTTATGTAGAACATGCTTTTTTTTTGCTCTTATAGAGCTTTTAGTAATTTTTTCACCGAAGAGGTCTATATAGAATATAGAATACTGGTCCAATCTGCAAAACTTCCTTACTAAACTAGCTTTGATCATACAAAAGACCTGTTTGATATTTGGTTTGCATTTCTTGCTTCATCTTGACAGGTTCCTCTGATTCTGGAGGCAACAACGTTCTCAATAAAATTGCATAAGCATAGGTTTTTAGTTTTAGAATGTTTAAATCAAGCTCCCATTGATGGTTCAAGTGGAAGTTCATATGGCACATCTGGTAGTTGTTCTGTGTCCTCCAAAACTGGAACCCTTGATTTTTAGCAAAATATTGGTATATCAATGGCAAATGATTCACCGTATAGAGTTCAGGTCACACTCAGAGTTGGCTATGAATGGAGGAATGAAGTATCAATTTTGTTCCCATAATTTTTCATATTCATAACTAGTTTCATCTGTTGGGCCAACTGTATGATAATCTCTGTCAGTTTCTTCAAACTTGCTGTAAACTCAAAAAATGATGTGTCGGTCCTGCCGATGCCAGCCTCATTGGGGAGTAGGACATCAGTTCATAATTTTGGTACGTCAATGCGAAACACAGCAGATATATCAGAATGTGTGAAGACCCTGAAGTATGAATTCTCATTATAGTTCATGTTCAAACTAACTGCAAGATTGTTGGTAGAGAAAGTACTCCAATAATTATTTATTTTCTAGGTGTAGTATTCTTAGTAATATTATTTCTCACCACATATGATCAAATGTTTATGAAATGGTCTTGGTTTTAGCATTGAATTGCACATTAATTTAATGTGTATGTAAAGTTGTGAACATTGTTTTTCCTTTTATGTATATTCAAATTGGGTCACAGTTAGTTTGGCCAAACTATCATTTTGCATTACCAAGAATTTGAACCAGATAAAAGTTTCTGGTAAACCGCTTTGGCCCCTTGTGAATCTGCCACTGAGTTGGGATTACTTAGGCAAAGACATGTCCCCTCTCCTCTCCCCTGCACTGATGGTGTTTTTGCTGCTCATTTTAATTGGTGAGTCATTTGTATTCCTAAAGCCATGGGAGCCATCAGTGTTATCACCAGCCCAAATTAAATTAGGCTTTGAACATTAATACTATCCAAGGAACAATATAGAAAAAAAAAAAAAAGAAGAAAGTTATTATTTACTTTTTTAGATTTGAGATAATGTAATAATATTTTATGAGATTTAAAAATTATAAGATTTACTTTTTATATTTTATTATATTTTATTAATATGACATTCAATTAAAATTTTTCTAAGAAAGACGTTAGATTGCAGTGAAATAATAAAAAAAGTTACTATTTATTTTTAAAGTTTGACTTATTAATTAGTATCTATTGTAAGTTTGATTTATTGTACTAGTATTCTCTTAAAATTTAAGATATTATATTAATATCTATTGAAGAAAAAAATATTTTTTCTGATTACTAGTAAATACTTTAAAATTTAATAGAAAAATTATATAATTTAACAGAAATAAATTATATAATTTTTAAATTTTAGAAAAATGTTAGTACAAATCTCAATAGAGGTAAAAGATAATTTCTTCCTAAAACAACATTGGTAGTCAAGCCAAGGGCAAGCTAGAGGCGACGGTATTTTAATGACTGTCACCATCTTGTTTTGTGCGTGTCCCATTAAGAAATTCAATTGGTACAAATGATCTGGAATTGGACCATCTTGTGATAGCCTTCAATCAGTTGCCGAGTCGAAAACGAATTGAAGGTTTTTAAAATTTATAAATTTTAAATTTATGTGCTGAAATTTATGAATTCTAGAAATTTTAATTTTTAGTTTGATTACAAAATTTATAAATTAATAATGTAATTATTCTTAAATTTATGGTTGGTTCAAACAACATATGGATTTAACAATTAATTTATAATTTTATCTTTTATTAAATATTAATAATTTATTATTAATTAAGTATATAATAGCAATTTTACTATATACTTAAAAATTTTAAAAATAAAATTGGTTATTTTAAGAGTTAAAAAATAAAAAAAATAAAATTATTATACGTTATAATGTTTAATTACATTGCTAAAAAATATTTTTTACTAATAATTTAATGTATATTAACAATATATTATAATAATAATAATAATAAAGCAATTAGTTGAAATTAAAAAAATTAATTTTTACTTTTTAGGATTAAGTATAGTTTTAAAATATTATTAATTTATTAGGGACAATCAAAATATATGGATTTTAAACTTTTCCACTTAGAAGATGAGAAATCAAATTTTTAAAAAATAAATGATTTTGGTGAATGATGGATTTTTTAAAATCTATTGATTTTGATATTTTTTAAGTAATTAAACGGTGAATTTGATATAAATATATGGATTGTTCAAAATTTATAATTTAAAATCTCTCAATCTAAATATAGTCTTAGTGTAAAGAGAAGTATTATTAATATTTTTTCATATAATTTCTATTATATATTTTTAATATAAAAAATGTGTTTTTTTTTTATAATGAAATATACATATATATTGAAAATATATTATAAAAAGTGTACGGGGAAATATTATTTTGCATTTCTGTAGTGTAAAACAGAAAAGCAAAGTGGTTGCAAATTTGACTTCAATTCCATGATCCATTGACGATGATTCATAAATGCTCATGATTTGGGACAGTTGGCGGATGCTAAGTCTATTTTAACAAAGAGAGTTAAACAATAGCATCTGCTCTTTTTGGTGAAAGCGACTAAGTTCGGAATTCATGTTCTCACCGGTGCTCATGCACCTATTTATTCTTAGCTTTATTTATTATTTTCTTGGACTTTTTTTTATGAGAAATATTATTTGTACTGATATTTTTTATTTCAATTGTTCAACTTGCTTTAAAATGTTTATATTTTATCCAACTACTTATTTGTATTATTTAATTTACATTAAATTATAATTATTTCAATGCAAGTTAGAATAAAAATGGTTAAGACAAGTAATATTTTTTTGAAAAATTATTATTTACTTTTTCTAGTTTGATATAATATGCTAGTACATTCCTAAAATTTAAAAAATATACGATTTGCACTTTTTAGTTTGACATAATATACCAGTATCTCATAAAAATTGAAAAAATATATAATACACCAGTAAAAAGAAATATTCTCTTTTGCTCGGGAATGTATTAGTCTAATAAATTAAATTTGCAGAGAAAAACTAGTATAATATGTCAAAATTTCAGAGGGTAAATAGTATAATTTTTAAAACTCTGGAATATACTAGTGTATTGCATCAAATTATAGGGAGCAAATCATATATTTTTTAAATCTTAGGGAGGTATTAGTTTCCCATGTTTTATTTTATTTTATTATTGTTAGTCTTGTTATTTTTGTGTCTTCTTTGGAAAAAAAAAAGGCAAAAATTAGGAGACAATGGGATTATGAAGATTTGTATTGACCAATAAATATCTATAACTCCTATACTTATATTTTCATAACATCCCATCTCATTATTTTCGATCTTCATTGTGTAGTTAATTTGTGATTTGAATTTCACAATTAAATCATATAACTCTTTTTATTTGTAAGCCTATAAAAAGAGGCTTGATGAATAAACAAATTACATAAAAAATATTATCTCTAATCTCTATTCTCTTCTCTTATTTTCTTACTATTTTTCATAGTTTTTTTTCTTTAAATTTATAACACGTTATCAACACAAATTCTATTCATAAGATAATAAGGTAGATTTTATTCATAATTTTTAACTACTACAATTGATAATAGTGAATAAATTTGATAAATCATTGCATATAAAGATAGTTTCTTATTATCTTCAAATTCTATTGTGTTTGATATTTATGATCATGAGAATTTTACATGTCATAAACTTTTCTATTTTTATTTGTGTATTTATGTATATGATCATGTCTATCTTCATCTTCTCTTTATACATTTTATATATTTCATATGTTTTATGTTATATCTTATGTTATTAATATATTAATATTTATGTATATTACATCATTTTTAGGTTGTACTCATATATTATCATATATTTTAATTCATTTTTATTAGTAAACAAGATAATGAAACATTTGAGACTATTTTAGTATTTGAAAATTTTTCAATAGTTTTATTATATTAATATTTGTTGTGTTGGGATTATTATTATATAGTATTTACATTCTTTTTTTTTTTTTAACTTTTCATGTTAAATGGTTATAGTGATTGTAAAAAAAATGATTTTTATTAAATTGATATGATTATTATTTACTACTTATTTTATTCTTATTTTCTTTGGTCTAAATATGCTTGGAAGAGATAACTTTATTGGAAATACTTTAATATTAATAATTTGATATTTGATAATAATTTGATATTTATCTCTCTTTATAATAAAAATTTAATAATAGTATTAATAATTTGATTAGTGTATTTGTTAATGTGCCTTAAATATATATATAATTAGTATGTAATTAGACCTAATAAAATATAATGAGATGACATTTGGTATTTATAATTAAATGAGAATATAACTAGATATTATATTATTATAATTACATTATTAAATGAGAATTATTTTTAATTGAATTCATATTATATGCACATGTTACAATATATACATATTATATATGTTTCTATTATGATTACATATATTTATTATTTTAATATGAGAATATTTAATATTTGATTATTTATAACTTATTACAAATATATTGTCTCATTAAATATATATTATAATCATAGCATACTATAATGGTAAATATAACTAGTTTTTTTTTGTGATAGTATTAATGACGAATCTTGCAAAATTAGAGTTTATGACTCTTGATATTAGTGGTAAAAATTATTTGTCATGGATATTGGATGTTGAAATTCATCTTGATACAAATGGTCTTTATGATACTATAAAAAAAGAAAATAAAGCATCTAATTAAGATAAGGCTAAAACTATAATTTTTCTCTGTCTTCATGTTCACGAGGGATTAAAATATGAATACCTAATATTTAAAGATACTCTTATTTTTTAGAAACATTTAAAGAAAATGTATGACTACAAAAAAAAAACTGTCATCCTTTCAAAGGCTTGATATGACTGGATGTACTTGTGGCTACAAGATTATAAATCAGTAAGTGAGTATAACTCTGCAATGTTTAAAATAAATTCTCAATTGAAATTATGAAGAGAAAATATTACTGATGATAATATGTTAGAGAAAATTTTTTCTACATTTCATGCCTTGAATGTGCTCCTGCAATAGCAATACTGTGAACGAGATTTTAAAAAATATTATGAGTTGATCTCTTGTCTTCTTGTAGTTGAACAAAATAATAAACTTTTGATGAAATATCATGAATCTCATCTAACCGGTTCAGTTGCACTCCCTGAAGTAAATGTAACAACATTTAATCGTCGTGCTCAAGGTTGAGGTCATAGTTGTGGGCGAGGTAATGGTGGTCATTACTATAAAAATGTGCAAAGTGATGAAAAAAGAGAAAAAAAGAAATTCTTCACATTATAAAAAGGAAAACTCATGCTTTAGATGCGATATGAAATGATATTGGTCATGTACATGTCATACGCCTAAACATTTAGTTGATTTATATCAAGTTTATCTTAAGGAGAAAAAGAAGCATGTTGACGCAAACTTGACAAAAAATACAGAAGCAAATTTTGCATACCAAGATTATTTTTTCTTTGACCAATTGGATAAAACACATTTAGATATTGTGGACTTTTTCGAACAAAATAATGAGAAAATTGATCCATAAAATACTTGAAAATGAAGTAATATATTATGAAATAAATTTATTTATGTTTGTTTGAGTGTAATATTTTGATTTAGTTGACTATATATATATACAGTTTAAAAAGATTGTTATCTATTTGAATTTTTGTTATCATATAATATATTTTTATAATTACTTATTGTAATTTATTTTCTTTTTAAGAATATGGATTTTCCACTCATTAAGAAATTTCAAGAATAATGAGAAAGATATATACTTAGCAGATAGTGTAACGACACATACTATATTCAAAAATAGAAAATATTTTTCTAATTTAACTATGATAAAAACAAATGTTAGTACAATATCAGGTTCTGTAAATTTGATAGAAGGTTCTGGAAGAGCTCATATCCTCTTAAGTA
Organism: Balakata baccata; assembly: GCA_949630135.1. Taxonomy (NCBI): domain Eukaryota; kingdom Viridiplantae; phylum Streptophyta; class Magnoliopsida; order Malpighiales; family Euphorbiaceae; genus Balakata; species Balakata baccata. The sequence goes on from CATIWF010133897.1 coordinate 11,176, forward strand.
ATGGAACAAAATTCATGATTGATAATGCTTTATTATCAATTAAATCAAAGAGGAATCTGCTAAGTTTTAAAGATATACGTCATAATAGGTATCATATTGAGACTTGTAATCACAATGGTATAAAATATCTCAAATGAAAAACAAATTTTGGAAAAATTGTTCACGTTATCTTCTAGTTTGTACTACATTATAATTAGTGTAATTGAAGCACATGCAATAATGAACCAGAAGTTCATTGATAGAAATATTTTTACTATTTGGCATGACTGATTGGATCATTTCGGATCAATTATGATGTGTAGAATAATTAAGAATTCAAATAGGCATCATTTAAAGAACCAGAAAATTCTTCAATTTAATGAATTTTTATGTGCTGCTTGTTCTCAAGGAAAATTGATTATTTGACATTCATGAGCAAAAGTCATATTAGAATCTCCTTCATTTTTGGAAATAATTCAAGGTGATATATGTGGGCCCATTAATCCATCACGTAGACCATTTAAATATTTTGTGATAATGATAGATGCATTTATATAATTGTCATATGTGTACTTAATATCAACTCGCAACCTGACACTTGCAAGATTATTTGTACAAATAATTAAATTACGTTTATAATTTTCATATTATTCAATCAAATCTATACATCTTGATAATGCAAGTGAATTTACATTTTAAGCTTTTATTGATTATTATGTATCAGTTGAGATAATTGTTGAAAGACCAGTTGCTTATGTTCATATACAAAATGGTCTTGTAGAATCATTTATTAAACGTCTCTAATTAATAGCAAGACCATTATTAATGAGAACAAAACTCCCAATCTCAACTTAGGGATATGCTATTTTGCATGCAGCAATACTAATACGCATTAGACCAATATTATATCATAAGTCCTCCCCATTACAATTGGCTTATGCTTAGGAGCCAAATATTTTTCATTTAAGAATTTTTGGATGTGCAGTTTATGTTCCTATTGATCCACCACAACGCATTAAAATGGAACCTTAAAGAAGGTTGATAATATATGTTGGTTATGAATCTCCTTCTATCGTTAAGTATCTTAAACCGTTGACTGATAATTTATTTACAACACGGTATACATATTGTCATTTTAATGAGACAAATTTTCCAATATTATGGAGGAGAAACAAAGCAACTGGATCATGAAATTATGTGAAATGTATCATCTTTAACACATCTAGATCCTCATACTAATTAATGTGAATAAGAAGTACAAAGAATAATACATTTATAAAATTTGCAAACCAATTGCTTGATGCATTTACTGACCTTAGAAGGGTGACTAAATTACATATACCAACTGCAAATGTTCATGCTCAAATTGATGTCCCCATAGGATAACTTGCCACAGCTAATGAGTTTAAAGCACGCCTGAAGCATGGTAGACCAATTAATTCCAAAGATAAAATTCTTAGAAAAAGAAAAGGAGCTAGTCAATAAGATGATATAATTAAGGAGACATAAACTCCTGAAGAGTTTAACGACATAACAACAAATAAATCTTCAGAAGAGATTTAGGTACTTCAAAATGATAATAATGAAGAGATCTCAATAAGTTATATCGTTATAGGAAAAAGATGGAATCGAGATAAAATAGTCGTCAACGACATTTTTGCTTATAATGTAGCAATTGGTATTATGGAAAAAAATGAGGATCTAGAGCCAAAAAATAATTGAAGAATGTCAAAATGGATGTAATTGGCAGAAATGGAAAGACGCAATCCATGCTGAATTAAATTCATTTAATAAATGTGAAGTTTTTGGGCAAATAGTTAAAACATCTGAAGGTATAAAACCCGTCGAATACAAATGAGTATTTATGCGAAAACGAAATGAAAATAACGAAGTTATAAGATATAAGAGCTCAAGGATTTTTACAAAGGCCTGATATTGATTCTGAACAAACATATTCTCCTGTGGTAGATGCAACAACTTTTCAATACCTTATAAGTCTTATAGTATATGAAAAACTTGATATACGTATTTTAGATGCTGTTACGGCCTATTTATATAGTAATCTTGATAGTGATATTTATTCTATCAAGTTACAAAGATCAATTTATAATCTAAAATAATAAAGACGAATGTGGTACAATCATCTGAGTAAATACTTATCAAAAGAAAGATATAAAAATGATCATATCTGCCCATGTGTATTCATAAAGAAATCAAAAAATGAATTTTTTATTGTTATTGTATATGTTGATAATTTAAATATTATTAGAACTCATGAAGAGCTTGCAAAGACAGTTAATTATTTGAAGTATGAGTTTGAAAAAAAAAATCTTGAAAAACAAAATTTTGTCTTAGTTTACAAATTGAGCATTTAACTGATGGTATCTTAGTACATCAACCAGCTTACATAGAAAAAGTCTTTAAAAATATTTTATATGGATAAAGTACATACATTAAGTACACTAGTGGTTGTGAAGTCACTTGATGTGAAAAATGATATTTTTCGATCTTGAGAGAATGAAAAAGAAATTTTTGGTCCTGAAGTACCATATTTTAGTGCAATTGGCATATTACTATATCTTACTAATACTACACGACCTTATATTACATTTTCAGTAAGTTTATTGGCAAGATATAGTTCTTCTCCAACACGAAGGCATTAGAATGAAGTTAAATATGTCTTTCGTTATTTCCGAGAAACAATTTATTTGAGATTATTTTATTCAAATAAATCTGCATCGAAACTAATTGGTTATACTAATGCAAGATTTTTATCTAACCCATATAAGACTCGATCTCAAATAGATTATGTTTTTATGAGTGGTGAAACTACTATTTTATGGCAATCAATAAAACAAACTTTGACTGCTACATCTTCAAATCATATTGAAATAATTGCAATTTACAAAGCAAGTCGGGAATATGTATGGTTGACGCAAATAAAGCAACATATTCAAGAAACAAGAGGTTTATCTGTCAGCAAAAGAACTCCTACGGTGTTATATGAAGACAATATAATATGTATAACACAGTTAAAAGGAGGTTACACTAAAGGAGATCGGACAAAATATATTTTTTCTAAGTTATTCTTCACACATGATCTTGATAAAAGTGGACAAATCGATATTCAACAAATTCGATCAAGTGATAATTTAACAGATTTATTCACAAAAGCTTTGCCTATTGAAACATTTGAAAAGTTTGTGCGGAGCATTGCAATGCGTCGACTTAGAGAATTGAAGTAATATTTTTATGAGGGGGAGAAAATATGCAACGTACTTTTTTCCTTGACTAAGGTTTTGTCCCACTGGGTTTTACTAGCAAGACTTTTAATGAGGCAGTTTCATATGAATATTATACAAGAAATGTACTCTTTTTCCTTAACTAGATTTTTCTTCACACAAGGTTTTTTCAAGTAAGATTTTAACGAGACATGTTCTTACTAATAGACATTTAAGGGGGAGTGTTATGAAGATTTGTATTGACCAATAAATATCCATAACTCCTACACTTATATTTTCATAACCTCTCATTCCATTATTTTCAATCTTTATTGTGTAGTTAATTTGTAATTTGAATTTCACAATTAAAACATATAACTTCTTTCATTTATAAGTCTATAAATAGAAATTTGGTGAATGAATAAATTACATGAAAAATATTCTTTATAATCTTTATTCTCTTCTCTTATATAGTTTCTTTTTTCTTTTTTAATTTATAACAAGAATGTTGATAATAAATATTTGACATTTGTTAAATTTGATGAGTGTGTAGCAAATTTTAATGTGGTAATAAAAGGGCAATGATCTCAAGAATTATTTGACGGTTCTCATGCAAAGCATTCTCTTATTTCTTCTTCCTTTTTTTTTTCATAAAATAATTTATTTGATTCTCTTATTTCTTCTTTTTTTTTTTAATAAAATAATTTATTTGATTTAATAATATATTTCTATAACCATACAGGATTAAATAATAAAAATATTTATTGTATTCAGATTAATAATATAATAAATCGATTTAAAATTTACAAATTTAATAATATTATAATAATTAAAATATTTATAATTTCAGTTTTACAATATATTACAAAGACAAACATAATAATCTGATTATCTCACTTCTAATGCCTTCGAATTTTTGTAATAATGAAGAAGCCATAAAAGGCTGGTTTATTTGGTAGACATAATAATCAGAATTTTCTCTTTCAATATCTAAATCTTAGGAGTCGAAATTGAGTGAAAAAGGACAAATGGAAGAAACAATATTGGAATAGCATGTAGAAAGAAAAGCAAAGTTCTCTAATTTTGTTTGGAAAGAGGTCAAAACGAGGAGAAAATAATAAATAAAATAATATTTTCTTGTTCATGGAGGAAAAGAATTGGAAAAAAAAAAGGTAGCATGAAATGTCAATTTGTTTTTTTTTTAAGGAATTTTGAATTTTTTTAACTTTCAACTATGATTTTTGATTCAAAATTTTTATCAGCATTTAAAACTTTTTTTTTTCATTAGATTTTTCTTCTCAAAATTTATATAATATTTTACTTTTATAAATTTTTTTAAGGGAATATTTATAATTACTGTTAAATATTTAAAAAATAAATTTAAAATTTTTTTATTTAATTGTTTGATTTTTTTTAAATTCTTTTATAAACAGTTTTTCTAAATTTTTAAAAACAGTTTTCAAAATTTAAAATATTTTTCCACCACAAATGGATAAAAAAAAAAGTCAGAAAATAGAAAATAAATATATTATGAAAGAAAGTAGACTTGTCATTGGATTTTTCAACTAAACTACAACTGTTTTTGTATACAAGTTTCAAGATAGGCCAGATTTAGAATTGAGTTTTATAAAAGCTCTAAAAAACAAAAATTTATATTTTTAGTTTTAAAAATGATTTTAAATAAAAACAATTAAATAAATAATTTTTTTGAATTTAAAAATAATAATGTATAAAAAATTAAAAAACTAATTAATTAAATAAATAAATTCAAAATATATTTTAGAATATCAACAATAATTTCAAACAATTTCAATAAATGAAAATATGGGTCCCTCTCCTTTATAAGAGGGATCAATCATCAATCAATGTACAGGTTGGAGTAGTTGGATGTTAAGTATTAAAATTTGTACCATTTTTTTTTTGTACACAGACAGAAACTGTATTCGTGTGTGAAAGAGGGTAAGGAAAGTAAAAGAGTTTTCTTTTTGAAAGAGAAATGGTGGGACCATCAAGGCCGCAGTTTGTTCTCTTTGGATCCTCCGTTGTCCAGCTCAGCTTCAGCCATGGCGGTTGGGGTTC
>CATIWF010133924.1:0-15339 GCA_949630135.1 Balakata baccata
GTACTGTATATTTTTTATCTCTAAAAAATTTTTATTTCCTAAATTTTACTTAATACATCATTAAATTCTAAATACTTTAATTTATAATTTATCTATTTTAAATTATTTACTTAATGTATAATTGATTCATTATCTAGTAAATCTAATTTATCAAACTTTCTAACTTATAAATTATATTCATTTTTTTAAAAAATAATTAATAAAATTTAATAAAAATAATTTATTGTACAATATGCATGCATGACTTGGTGCGTCACTTGGAGTGGTGCACTTGACACCATTGGACCACATGTGTGTAACGTCAATCAAAGTGACACACGCCATAAAAATCGTCCCAAAATTAGAAATGTTATGGTAAATAGTTTGGTAACTACTACAAACTAAGAAATACCCCGCTCAGGAGTACCCCTTCTAACCTGATAACCATAAAGGGAACTCAAGACCTCCGCTTGCTTAATCATAATAGAAAGACCCTCAGCATAAAGAATGAATAGATACGGACACAAAGGGCATCCTTGGCACAAACCTCTACCAGAAGCAATAGGGCCTACCTCCTCTCCATTGACCGAGATATGGTAAGTTACCGTAGTCACACAGAGCATAATCCAATCTACCCATCTAGAACTGAAACCCAGTTGACCCATTATAGATCTCAGATAAGACCACTTTATTCGATTATAGGCCATACTAATGTCCATTTTGAAAGCAACATCTCCTTTCTTCCCTGTAGTTTTACGCTACATAATATGAATGAGCTCAAAAACAACAGTAATGTTATCTAAGATGGATCTTCCTAGCACAAAAACTGACTGTTCGGGTGAGGTAATAGAAGGAAGGATGGACTTCAAAGAGAGATTGGCCTAAGGTCCTTTATATAAACATGATTATCCACTTTGGGGATGAGAACAATAGTAGTCATGTTCAAACCTTCAGGAAAACAACAATTATTTAACCAATCACAGCAAGCAAGGTAGATGTCATTACCTATAGTCGGCCAAAAAGCTTGATAAAACTCCGGGTTTAGTCCATCTGGGCCTAGGGCCTTATCAGAGTGCATTTGAAAGACAACATCTCTAAACTCATCCAAGGAAAAAGGAGCTTCAAGACGGGTGTTCAAATCATTTGAAATAAGCAACTGTAACAAGTTATCTAAAGAACCATTCGAAGCACAATCCGAAGCAAAAAGCCTTTGAAAATAGGAAAGAGCAACCTGTTCCAACTCTTCTTTCCCAGTCACACGAACCTCGGAATCATTAGTCAACATAGAAAGAGAGTTCCTTTTCTTCCTTTCATTGGCTGAAACATGGAAAAACTTGTTTTTCCTATCTCCATCTTTGAGCCAAAACTTTTTGGCTCTGTTGGAAACGTGTTTTTAGTGTCTTCTAGAAACTGATTTGGTTAATAATTATTGTTTTAGACCAAGTCTTTAGGAGTTTGTTTAGATATCAAATTGTTAGCTTGATTTTAGGATATCTTGATATGATATGACTTATCTTCAGGAAGATTTTGTTATGCTATATAAATAGTATTGCTGTGAGAGTTCAATAATAAAAACTTGCTTTTCCTCTCAGAGATTATATCTGTTGTTATACAAATTTATGTATGCCTTGTCAAACACTATCAGATTGGTATCAGAGCTGATTTCTTGAGGGACCGTGAGTTGAGTGAGCCCATAAACAGAACAAGCACAAACCATTAACATGGAATCAGAAACAAGCTTCTCACAAATTGCACCACCAATGTTTGATGGTGACAATTATCAAGCTTGGGCTGTTAAAATGACAGTTTATCTTGAAGCTTCAGACCTTTGGGAAACTGTAGAAGAGGACTATGATGTACCTTCTTTGCGTACAAATCCAACAGTTGCTCAGCTTAAGACTCACAAAGAGAAAAAGACTAGGAAGTCTAAAGCCAAAGCCTGCCTCTTCTCCGCTATCTCGAGCACTTTATCAAAATTATGAACTTGGGGTCAGCAAAGGACATTTAGGAATATCTCAAGCCGGAATATAAATAAAGGCAATGAGAGAACAAAAAACATGCAAGTACTCAACTTGATCAGAGAGTTTGAAATGTTAAAGATGAAGGAAACAGAAACCATCAAAGACTACACTGACAAGTTGCTGGGAATAGTGAACAAGGTAAAATTACTTGGTAAGGATTTTTCCGATGAAAGAATTGTTCAAAAAATTCTTATGACCTTACCTGAAAAATATAAGTCTAAGATTTCTCCTTTAGAAGAATCTAAGGATCTATCAAGTATATCCTTGGCAGAATTGGTGAATGTATTACAGGCCCAAGAGCAAAGGAAAATGATGAGGAATGAAGAGCTGGTGGAGGGTGCTCTTCAAGCAAAGGTAGAAAATTCAGGAGGAAAAGACAAGAAGAACTTCAATAAGAAAAAGAACGAAAAGGCAGCAACAACAAAAGGAACAAGGATGAAGTGTATCCATCTTGTCCACATTGCAAAAAAACAAATCATCCACAAAATCTTCCTTAAGTAACCACAAATTCTCTAACTTGAACCTGGTTTCTTTCTTTCAAAAATAAGACCCATCAGTAGTAAGCTTAATCGGATGATGATCCGAAACAGGAGCAAAAAGGCAAGTTAAAAGAGCCTGACGGAAAAGACTAAGCCAAGAGGAACTCGCTAACCATCGATCAATACGTTCTTCAACAAAATTACTCGTACTTCTGCCTCTCTCCCAAGTGCAACTATAACCTCCCAAGTTAAGATCAATAGGACCATAATCTGTTACTGTCTCTCTAAAACCATTAAACAGCCATTTCGGGTGAGAAACAGATCTGTTTTTTATCAGCAGGACCAAGCATGTCATTACAATCTCCTGTAAGACACTAAGGGAGATTTGATTTATCTCTCAACTCACACCTAAGATTCCAAGAGATATGGCGATTTGATCTATCAGGCTGTCCATAGAAGCCGGTAAGCCTCCAAGGAGCGGAATTAGCTTCTTCAATAATTACATCAATATAAAAACGAGAATAGCTCAAAAGAGAAACTGAAATTTTATTATTCTAGAGCAGAGCAAGGCCACCACTACGGCCCTCTCTATCAATACAGAAACAACCACTATAGTGAACATTATTTTTTATTTCTTCAATTCTACTTGCTTGGACTAAAGTCTCAACAAGAAAAATAAAATCTGGCTTACAAGAATAAATCAAATTTTTAAGTGCCAATACTGCTCGTAGGTTGCCAAGCCACGACAATTCCAGCTAACGCCTATCATGGCACCCGGTGAAGCCCTGAAGACCAGGCCGATATAGAAGGTGAGCTAGGAACAGTCCCAGCTTGATCATTTGAAGAAACATTATCCCGGTCACGTGCCCCAATTTCCACAACAGGGTCGACAATCATTGGTTCCTTTCCTTGCCCATGCAAAATACGTTTTCTTCTGTCGTCATTAAGTTCAAATGCCAGCTCTTCTCGAGTGTCCCCATTTTCTTTTAACACACCATTCAGCAAATTAGAATTTAAGGTAACAATACCCTTATGACTGACCAGAACTTTTAAAGATCCCTTGCCAAATCCAACTCCTTTAATTTCGTTACCTTCCTCATTCAAATGCACTGAATCTAAATTTGAATTCCTTATCCAGCCCTTCGACGTCTCTAAGCCATCGTTCACAGCCAAGACTGCCAGTTTTCCTCGTCGGAGCTTTAACCCAAGGTCCTCATTCTTTCTTTGGGTCACTATCCATGTTGAACATTAAAGAGCAATACTTATCTGTATGGCCAAGCTTTCTATATAGATAACAAAGGTAGGAATTGAATTCATATCGAAATTGGACTATACTCCACCCTCATTTACTGAGCTGTATCCTTTTCCACCTTTTCAAGAGAAGCCGGACATCAATCCTCACCCTAATACGCATAAAATTTCTCCAGGTCCCTACATTGTTGCTTGAATCATATTCCAAAAATTCCCCTACAAAATTGCCCAGTTGTTGTCCCGCTGCAGCAGACATATAACCCACAGGAAGGTCATAAATCTGAACCCACATAACTGCGTGAAAGAGTGGAACATTGGTTGGAACTTCTCCTTTTTTAAGATGATGAAACATAAGAATATGGTTGTCAGAGGTCCATGGTCCTCCATCTAAAACACGCTTAGGCTTCGTTTGGATAAAGGGTAAGAAAGAGTAATCAGTGGAAGGTTATAGAAGGATAGGAATAGAAATAGAAGAGAAAGAAAAGGAAGAGAATAATATATAATTATCTTTCCATAGTTTGAAAGAATAATAATAATAATAATAATAATAAATAATTAAAAAATAGTAAGTATACAAAATAATATAAATAATTTTATAACTTAAAAAGAATTTATTTTAATTAATAATATATTTTCTTTTCAATAGCAAATATAAGGTAAATTGAGAAGAGAAAAAAAAAAGTAAAATTATCCTTTCCTTATCTCTCAAATTTAACTTACATTTTCATACCTCTCAAATTTTAATTTGTATTTCCTCCCAAATATGGATAGATAGCTAACCTTCACTGTACTCCATTTTTTACTCCTCCCTCCCCTTCATTCAAATCTTACTACTCCCTCCCCTTCGTCCAAACATAGCCTTAATACCCAAGGCGTGGTAGAACTGGAACAGGAACAACTGATCAGCCACCTCTCTAATGGAGATACTCTTACCAGGCCTCCAATGCTCGCAACACGATGTTTCATAACAGGAAATTTGATAAACCTATTAGAGAGAAGCCTCCCTATTAAGCAAAGATCATTGAAACTGTCATTACCTTCGACACCTTCTCCTACGAGCTCTAGCTCTTCCTCTTCATCAATACTCAAGGACAATTCAGCAAAGCTGCTCTCCATCTTAGAAGAAACAAAACTGGAAAACTGAAAAAAGCGATAAAACCCTCTCACAGAAGGAGAGAAAAACAGAGCCTCTCACTCATGGGAGGAGAGATCAACTTCAGATCCCATCAGATTTCACCCTTCACGACAGGACAGTACAGTACAAGGCACGCGGCATATGGAAGACAAGGAAAAGTCAACAGCCACGTAATTTGACAGGTCGGATAGAGAAAAGCATAACAGATAGATTCATAGTCAGAGTTCAGATTGATATGCCCACACATACGCAAAAGCCAGAGAATTAAAAAAATAATACTAATAAAAAGGCAATGGTTTCATAATTGTCGCTTTTTTTTGCCATTTTCTTAATTTTTATTTTTTTTAAATTGGCGGAGACTGGGTGGGAAGAAGGGCGGAGGAAATGGTGGGCTCAGCAAACATTGCTACTGATTCTCATCATCAACAACATCATCATCGGTTGATGGATGGTGTCGCCAGTGATCACCACCACCCTGATTTTGTGGTCGAGGATGAACCTTCCTCTTATGGGGTATCGTGCTCGATTTGCCTGGTTATGGTGTCCGATAATGGCGGCAGATCCACTGCTAAGCTTCAATGCGGCCATCAATTCCATCTGGGTATCCTCATTTTCTCCTTTTCCTCCAATTTGAGAAGCGTCTGTCTGCTTGTTTATTTCAATTTTCTTGTTGATTAGTTCGTTATCGTTAATTTTTATAAAATCTTTATGCTAGTTTGAAACTGTGGGGAATTGCGTTGACCATTTCAAGCGGCTTTCATGATAACTTGAAAATTTATGACTTCTTAGGATCTTCTAATTTTGATGGATTGGGTTTTGATATATCAATATAAGAATCAAGTTTCGCTGGCTTCCGCCCTTTGCTTTTTCAGCCTCTGCAGACTGCATGTATAATGTACATGCAGAAATGAAGATATTTGAGCGAAGAATGCTGTCAAGTAGTCGAAATACTTTTCGAACGCGATGGAACTAAATGATTTTTTTTTTCTTTTTTAAACGAATTTGATACTGAAACTTCAAAAAAAAAGTTTTCTTTTGTTAATTCTTTGGTGAGCGCAATACCCATTATCACTTTTCCAGTGTAACTAAAAAAAAGATCCCAATTAGTGGCCTCGGAATCTGTTCGAGTTGAGCTGAATATACCTGTCAGCCGGATATTTTTATTTTGTTACTGAGTTCCAAATATTTTCTCCGGATTCTAGCAGTGAAAGCATCTTACTTCACTTGTCGTAGTCATGCTAGCATCTCTGGGGTATAATTGGATAGTTATTTTCTTGAGACTCTTATCATATTCACTTATGGGCACGTAAAAGGAGTACATGGCAACATCTTTGGTCATCATTATAATATACTTCTTGTGCCATGCAGATTGCATTGGTTCAGCCTTTAATATGAAAGGAGCAATGCAATGCCCGAACTGTAGAAAGGTTGATAAAGGCCAATGGCTCTATGCAAATGGCTCTTCTCGTACATTACCTGAGACGAGTATGGATGACTGGATTCCTGATGAGGATTTCTATGATATAGGTCTTTCTGAAATGGTAATACACAATCACTTTATGTTTCTCACAAGTATTTTCTAGTTAGTTATGCAAATGACACCTCATTTAGCATGTGCAATTTGGTAAAGACACAAGTATGTTATGGTATAATGTTTTCATGATGGTGTTAAAATGATAACTTCATTCTTCTAATAAAGCAGAATACAACGCTGACTCATATTCTTAACTATTATATCGCAATTAATGTTATGTTTTATCTTTATGGTAGCTGATAGGCTTTTGCTTCTAAAAGTGTCTCCTTTTAGACTTTAGATGCTAAAACTTTGAGAATTTTGAAGTACATTAGAAAGCCTCTTCTTTGCTTGATTAAAGATGTGATCTTTAGATTAGATCATGTCTTTGCAGAACTCTTGACTGGTTTCTACTCCATTACAAGTTAATCTTGGTCTCGTTCACTCAATCCTTCATGAAATCGAAATCAAAATAAATTTGGTTCATCTGGTTCTTGTGGATATTTAAAGTAAAACTCAGCCTGATTTTGAGTGGCTGGGGCGCAAAAGTCTTATCACTAAAGTGTTATTTGGATTTTGTGACGAGCTTCTGAAGAATGAAATTTGCTGTTGTATAGCTTTAAAGCACTGTCTTTGTTTCTTTTTCAGCTGTTTTGGGTGTTGGATGTTTACCTTTTTTTTTTTGTTATTATTTTTGACGCAATTGTTTCCTCAAGCATCAGTTCAAATGCTATAGGTGTCTGGTTATGTGTGTTAAATATTAGGTTTGTATCTTATCAGTGAATGTTTTAAAATAAAAAAAAACAGATGGTGCATATGATTTTTACATTCCCCTTTTCTTTTAGTCTGAGGAAGTTATTAGTTACCTTAACTTCTTGATGTTCATTATACATATGATATATCTTCTGACAATGTTTTCTTATTGCCCCTTTCAGCCTTATAGATTTCACTGGTGTCCATTTGGTGAATTGGCACGAGCAGGTTCATCTTTTGAGTAAGCAAGATCTCTTTTCTGCCGGTTTTAAATTGGTCTTGTTTATGTCGTCTCTGGTGTTATGAATTCTTTTCTGCCTCAATTTAGCATGAATATAGCTTTCATGCTTTTTTTCTCCATATTTTGCCTTTTCTGTTGGATCCTTGAGTATTATTTGCAGTTTTAGCATGTGGATTCATCTATTTTCATACATGTTACAATAGTTCAGTTGTATGCCTTGAGGTTGTTGATATTTAATAAACCAATGCTTGCTTAGCCTGAGCCTGCATGTTCACTAAGGGTTAAGTTTTTTTTCATCTTGCTCTTAGATAACTCTTGTATTGCATTCAGACAACAAAGAACAAAGGCATTAATGGTAATGTGAGGTATAAGCTAGCTTTTGCTGAAGTTTTCTTTGAATTTGTTATTTTATTGGAATTACTTTTACTGCTTTTATTAATTGTTAGGGTGAATTTCATATTTGTGTTGTTGCTCCTGCTTCTTGTGGATTATGGTCTCTAGTTTTTTTGAAATGGCCAAGAAAAATCTCGATGTAGGAAGCTGGAAGGCGTTTATGTATCTTGAGAATGTTCTCTATTGTTACTTTTACAACATTCTTTTTGGTTTACTGATGAATCAATGCTTTATGTATGCCAGGGAAGTGGAATCTCCATCAACCACCTGTAAGTGTTTTATAAATAAATTTCTTGTGAGAATTTCTGGTGATAGGATTCAAAATAAGAATGAATTTTCTTCATTGTAGATCATGACTTAAGGGGACACCATTCTATGTATGCTGAACACTCTGCTGCATCATTGGTAGCTCATTCATATGTTGCATTAGTTGGACCTGTTCCTCCAAATTCATCAAGATCTAACGATAGCATTGATGATCCCAACCTTGATCGGCAATGGAACAGTCTATCTAGACGCCAAGATATCTTTAGTACTCATGCTTTTCCTGCCATTAATATCCTATACTGTTGGGGCCGTTCTTCCCCTCCTTACTCAGTATCTAGTGGCCACATAAATGGAGTTGGCCCAGCTTCTGTTCCTCTGACATTCAGATCATCAAATGGTGAAACAGATACAAGAATAAGGTTCACATCATTGCCACATCCAGTTCTGTTTGGTCACGGGTAAGCTATTCTGCAATATTCAGTTGTACAATATTAAGGGTTTTGATTACCTTTTCCTTTGTTTCTGAAATGCATAAACATAAAAATTGGATTTTCATCCTTAATGCTGCTAGGTGTGAAATTGGATGGCAATCTCTGGTTTCATAAATTACTGCAGTTGGTGTGCCATTTTTGTTTCCATCAGTTCATGATAACCATGCTTTGTGATGCAAAACATAGTACTTCATTAACATTTCCAATGGTCATTCCGTGTCTTTAATTTCAATGCTCTGTCCTAACATCCAACAAATATCACATTATGTTACAAATGATGCGTTTTGAAAGGTAAAAAAAGCCCGTTTCTCCAAGCTTATTTGCTATCAATAGTGAGACCAGTGTTTATGCTGCTGGTCTTCCATCCTATACGAGCTACTGAGTGCATACCATTTAATAGTTTGACGCTTATTTTCTATAGGTCCGCTCCCTCAGTTGGGAGCTCATTTGTTTCTTCGATAATTCCTCACCATCAGGGCAGTGGTCCTCGGATGCAAGAAAGGATCCATATTTCCCACGCTTTCCATCATCCTCAACAAGCTAGCAGTCCACCTGGCATTCCGTCACCAATCATCCACGGTGTGAGGAGATTTGATGGACCAAGGAGCTTTCCTACACTAGTGGCTGCACCCCCTCAACATGATCATGGTGGTGCCTTCGTTATCATTCCTTCAAACTCATCAGGCCAGACTCCACAGGAAGCAGAAAATCCTTTGTCAAATCATTTTCATGCATGGGAAGGAGAGCCTCTGCCTCACGTTTCATTTAATAGGGACTCAAATTGGGGATTGTTTCATCGGAATACTGGCAGTCCCAATCCTGGAAACCGACCCAGCAGCTTTCGGCATAGGCATTCTTCTTAAAACATCTGCTGTCGTGTTTTGATGAAACTTGTCTTGTTTATTTGGAAACATATAATTATATGGCGGTCAGATGACAAAAACCGAATGTTATGTATCATGATCGATGCTGCCCTCATTTTTGTAAATTTTGACGAACTCAGAATCTTGTGCCTTCTTGAACTGTAAAGTTATTTTCTCAATCATGTGATAAGATGATGAATGTGCTGCATTCCTTTTCTGTTTATCTGGGAAAATTCATATTTGTTGTTTTGCTGATATTGCCAAATATAGGCTCATGTTTCAAGAACATAGAACATAGTCTCAAGCATAATAAAAGAGGAGGAAAATTTGAAATTCCTTAACTTCACTGTTGAACTAAGTTGACACGCCACCATTGACATGCTAATCAGATTACAATTGCTTCTTTTAATGCATTGATAATGTAAACTAGTAAATGAAGAAACTATTCTGGGTTGTATAATCTACTGATAGAAGTGATTGTTTGAGAAAAATGTGAAATTATTGGCAAGTCCAATGACCTGATCTGAGCTGACATTTCCTCCTTTCAAAAAGTGAGAGTACCAATGTGCAGAAAGCTTAGGATATCTCTTCAATTCAGGGTCATCTATAACTACATAGTATAGCCCAAAGCTGGAATTGAAGCCATCCAGTAGCTCGAATACATCCAAGAAGGACCATGTAAAATACCCTCTAGCATTTGATCCATTCCTTTGAATTATATAGCCAAAAAACAGAATTAGAAAAGAAAGGAACAAAATTTGTTGCAGCAATTACTTTTTATGAAGCTTATAAACAATCATTGTCTATAGTAACTACCCAGAGTTTATAAAAGCAAGAGGGAAAGAGGGCAGTGAGAAATTTACCTCACAGCATCAAGCAGACCCCCAATATATGCATGCAAATATTGCACCCTAGAAATGTCTTCCAACGATGAATTTCGGGTGGTGTCCTGACCTGAAAACAATGGTTTGGTAATGTTCTTCCAGGGAAAAAGAGAAGAATTAAGACCATTGCAATACCTTTTTTAAGTTCTCAACACTTCATTATCTCAAAATTCTACTAAACTCAACCATTATGTGTTTAAATCCGAATGGTGCTTATCTTATAATTTTCAAGCAATGAAGCATAACGCTTACAACAAGAGAGTGAGATAGAGAGAGAGACCATTTTCGTGGATGTAAATAGGAGGATTGCCATAAACTTGCTTGAAATACTCCAGAGCCAACTGCAAACCCCAAGGCCTTATGGGAAACTAGATGAGACAGATCATGGTTAGAGACATAAATGAAATGCCCATATTGTTATCAAATATATTGAGTCTTACCTCATATGATGATGAATTCCAGACATCCACTGGCAGAATCAAAAGAAATAATGATTGTTAGAAAATTGCAGTTTCCTATACAATCTGAATTAGGCATAATTATAAACAAGGAGGTGAGGACGAAGTTTATACAATAAAAGCTCAATCTAAGTTTATACAATAAAAGCTCAATCTATCAAAGCCCAAATAGAACGCTACTCCCGTATTATGTACAGCAATGATTTGTAAAGAACTTACAGAACTCTACTCCCATATCTTCCATAAAATCTCTATTTTCTGATTTCCAAACATCAGAGTTGTCTTTGACTTGAAATGTGGAGTAATGATTCATTCCCACAAAATCAAAAGAACCCTTAACCTGTTTGGATTCGTAACTGGTCAAGGCTGGTAGTCTTAAGCCTGCATTTTCCTTTACTGTTTCAGGATAGTCTCCAAACACCAAAGGATGCATCATCCTGGAAGAAGATGGCAACACAGATCAATGTACCCAAAAGAGTAAATAAAAAATGTCAGAGTTGATCCAACCTAAATAAAGAAATAACAGCAAGTTTCTTTCCAACTCACAAACCAACAAGAAAGTCATTGGTTCTTTTAGCTGCAAGCAAATTCTCTGTTGAATTGGTTAGAGGAACAACCCCATACACAAACAGATTCAAACCAATAAATCCAAGTTGCTTTGCCTGCTGCAAAATAAATCAATCACCATATCATTTATCTCAGATCTGGAGAATGTGAAAATAATTATGTTGTGAAAGTAGTCATTATTAAGATGTTATTGCAATATGCTGATTCCATATGCAAATAAACCCAAATTCATATCAAGCTTTAACTTAGTCAGAATGATAAGATTTTTTTTTTTTTTACCAATAACGAGAAACTGGAGTTAAATGAATAAAGATGGGGAAAACCTGATACTTTTTCCTATACAATCTCACAGCTGATGCATGTGCCAGCAAGACATGATGAGCAACCAAATATGGCTCGGATGAGGAGTTGCCTTTGGTGCAGTTGATTCTTCCGAATGGTGGAGAGCATCGATTAGGAGGAAGTACTCCACTATCATAACTTTCTAATAGAAATACATTGGCCTCATTCAGAGTAGTCCAGTATGAGACCCTATCACCAAACTCTCTGAAACATACTTCTGCATAATCTGTGAAATCTTTCCTGCATCAACACCACATAGGGAGGGAAATTCCTAAATCCCAAATAGTCCCCCCAAGAGAACACTCAACAGTAAAGTCAATAATAGTTCAGTTGCATACACAATCTTTCGACTAACCCATCCTCCATACTCGTCTTCCAATGCCTGTGGATGATCATAATGAAAAAGTGTGACATGTGGCTGGATGCCTGTTTCATCCCAAAACCAAAAATCAATCAATCAAAATAAAAGAAAGATGAACTCTTATAGTTTGTTTTGAAAGTTTTGGAAGCGACCATGGCTGATAAGCTCATTGATGAGGTTGTTGTAATATTGTAAACCCTTTGGGTTGACAGGTCCTCTTCCATCTGAAAGAAAGAACACCATGAAAATTTGAGTCAGTGAAACATATAAAGTGGGTTACTTAGGTTTGTTGATTTTGATAACACAGAGAAAATCATACTCGGTATAAGTCTTGACCATGAGATGGAGAATCTGTATGCATCAAGCCCAGTCTCAACCATGAGTTGAACATCTTCCTGCAGCATATGATTGATTCAACACATTAATCAAATGTGGCTTCCTGTTATTAAAATTAGCTTGCTAGAGGTATTATTTGCAAACTCACCTTGTATTTATGATACTCGTCGACTGCTACATCTCCAGTGCCACCGTGCCAAAACCCTGTAATTTCAGTTTCACAAAAGATAATCATTCGCTGATACTCAGTTGAAGACCTGCTGATTGAATCAGCTGATTCAAGAGTACTCCACTCTTAAGAAAGCTTTAACCCAAAATAGAAAATTGTGAACTGATTTAGCTTAAAAGTTGAAAATTTTAGGCAATTTCAGCATTGCAAAAAGGTTCACGAGCCACTTTTTATCTTCTGCTTTCTAGTATTTCTATTCTATCGAGTAAAATGGAAATTAAGAAAATTAAAAAATTAAACCTGGGTATTCCAGTAGTCTTAAAATTAACGATTGCCCACATACTCATCCGGTGAGAAATTAGGAACTGAAAACTATAAATGCCCAAAAAGAAAAAGACACAAACATTGCTGAGCAAAGAGTCGAAGACAAAAAAAAAAAAAATGGGAACTGACCAGAATGAGTAAATGTATCCCAAACACTAGGAGTTCTTCCATCCTCATTTGCTGCTCCTTCCACCTTCCAAGATTGAACAATATATATATAAGTAGAAATTCATTTTTCCTTCATTCAGCCATAGGAGTTTTAAGTGAAAAGATTAAGATTGAGATTAAACAGACCTGATAAGCAGAAGTGCCAGACCCAAAAACAAAACCTGGAGGGAAGTCTGCTTTGCTATATTTATCAGTGCAAAAAACAAATACTAACAAGTTCACCAAAGCAATAAGGAAGCAGCAATGAGACAACATCATGAATCCTTAAAAAATAAAAAAGGAACAGTTAAGTATATTTTTTTTATATACAAGTTCGGACTTATGAAGCATGGTTACTCCAATTACATCACGGAAATGCATAATATATTTGTTTCTAACAATTTCCGATACCGATATGAAAAATTATTAAAAATATTTTTTTATTAAAAAAAACTTAAATCTTTTGTATGACACCCTCAATATATTTAATTTGAGTATATATTATTTTTATTTGCTTTTATACAAAAATTTAATCTGCAATTATATCTTTAAATTTAATTATTTATAAATTAATCTATATATTTTTAATATTTATATAATTTTTATATATTTCTCTGTCCTATATTTTTTATAAATATTGTTTTCTAAGAGTTTCAATGGAAGGTTTATACTAGAATCTTCATACGAGTAGCACTAGCTTGCACTGTGATTGGTTCCCATTTTTGTGGTAATTAGATGAAGTAGATTACAACCTTATCACTTTGTACTGTAGCGACGGAAGATCAGGAGGCGCAGCCGCATTTATGCCCTAACAGTAGCCGACAACCGAAAGCGGATCTATGTCTTGCTAAATGCTAAAAAACTGTAAAAAGTGAAGTGTTTGATAAAATTTATTACGAATAATTTGTAAACTAAGGATCAGCATAATATTAATTGTTAATATTATATAAAAGATTTATATTTTATATAATATTATATATAATTTTTCTTAAGAATATAATCTTATCATGTAAAGATTAACATATATAATTAGTTTAATATTACTGATCAATATATTTTCATATTTGCTTTTTTATATGATTATAAATAATTTATTGATATAAAAAATAAATTTAAAGGTTCAAATATGTTGTAATTGATAAATAAATATTAAAAGGGCACTATCAAATATTTTTGTTTTGCAATTCTTCCGTTATATAACAACCATAAGAACTATTACTTACAATATTGACCATTATTCTACTTCTTATTAATGTCACACCCAAGACAATTTTTTTAATTTAATGTAAATGGAAAATTTGTCATAGACGAAACAAATTAAAAAGATAAATATAATAGGTGAAAACTAAATTACCCTGTGGATTTTACTATTAGGTTTGTTAAAAAGGAAGCGAATAGAATAATTTATTCTATAGCTATAGCTGATGTTTCAATGCTTTTCTTTCATTTTGGTTTTCTATCTTGGAGGATTTGTTAGCTCATGATCATGTAATGTTCTTGGTTTCATGAGAATTTTCTAAAAACAAAAAAATCCTTATTGAAGGTTGAAGTATTGACATCTTTTATTTCAATTAATACTTAATCATGCCGAGAACAAATGCATACACATGTGGAATTGTGGTACATATATAATTACGTACACAACTAAATTATTCGTATAGCAGAAATCACTGAAAGATGTGCAACATAAATCTAACTACTTAATGAAAACCACTTCACGAGTTGGGGCAGGTTGTTTGGGGATGAATTGGGATTATTAGAAACTTGGGATTTCATTGGTGCCTGGCGGCAAAGGAAGATTAGTTGCTGGTTTAGGTGACAAATGAAAACTAGTATCTTCGATGTCGTTGATATCCAAAGGTGACGAAGGTGGCAGAGGAAGGTTAGTTGCTGGTTTAGGTGACAAATGAAAGAAAGTTACTTTCCTGACGATGTCGTCCTTGATATCCAGAGGCGGCCAAATTGTTTTCTCCACGATCGACAGCGATAGCTCTCTACCTTCGGAATATGAAGCAATGCATATTGTCGTAAGGATGAAGAAGGCAGCTGATAGTAAAACGCTCAAACGGGCCATGAAATTTGCTTGACAAATTTAATTAATTAATCCTATCACCAAGGCTCTATTTTTATAGCTTTATATAGAGAAGAGATGCTGCAGAAATATTTTCAATTTATTTTGCAAATCTTAAAAAGGGAAACTAATATTATAAATTCCTTTTTCTCTTGGATGCATTTCCTTTTATTCAATATTCTACAGCTAGATTGTTGTGTGACAAATGAATCTTTTTTTTTTTTAATTGTACCAAAAATGAGTTGAAATTAATTGCTAATAATATATACAAGATTGGAAATGAAAGAGTATCAC
>CATIWF010133926.1:0-18962 GCA_949630135.1 Balakata baccata
ATATATATATATATATTGTGAGGATTGTGAATGTAGATTGATATATAAAAAATTAAATCCAATTTACAAAATGTGGATTTAAAAAATATACTATATTTTCAAAATTGTAGTTTGATTGAGAGTTTGTTCAAATTAATTCAGTTTAGACAGATTAGACGGTTCATAAACATCCCTAATCAAATATATAATTATTACTTAAATCAAATCAAATTATATCTTAATTTATTCTTTCAAACAACTGAATTTGAGGTAAAAATCTAACAGGTTTGATAATTTTAGGGGGTGAATATGAGTGCTTTAGGCGATTTGGCTTCTGAATACGAGAAAAAGGTGACAAGTTCAAATGCCCCTCCTAGCCCTCAGTGAATATTCAATTCCGATTTCTCATTTCTTCAATGAACTTCTTAATTTCTATATTGCTAGATATTAACAGTATTTCTTGAAGCTAATTACCTTAATTCGGATTAAGCCCAAGACCCGGCACTTTATGTGATTTGATCAATTTTTTTTTCCTTTCTTCTTTATATATTTTGGTTAATTTTTGTTTGTGATAATATATTTAAGAAGAATTACAGTGTAGTGCTCGATGAGTTGGTCGATATTTTGACAATTTTTTTAATTTATAATAATTTTTCTTCTTTTTTTTAAATCACTAAAATATTTTTAAGGTATATTTGAGTATTTTGAAGGTATATCCAAGATATTTTTGAGAATTGTCCAAGATATATCCAAGAAATTTTCAAACTATTACCATGATATATTCAAAAAATTTGCAAAGTATTCTCATAATATATTCAAAATATTTTGAACCAAATTATACTCAACATGTTCCTAATGATACTGAACCTAAATATACCAAAAGTATACAGAAATATATCGAATTTGTACTTTTTAGTATATTTTGGATTGACCGTTTGAATTTAGATATTTTTATAATATTTTTTTTAGGTATTTTTAATAATTTTTAAAAAACTTTGAATAGAGAAATACCTTAATATTTTAGGAGTTTATGGCATTTTTGAAAAATTCCCGAAAAAATTCAACTTTGGTGGGCTGTTACCAGTTATTTGATTGTTGAAGTATCTTTAAATTAATAAGAACTTTTTGACTGAGTCTCCTATTTCATCTTGCTATGTTTTTCTTAAATCAAGTTTAAAGTTAATTACATAAATGCCCTTATTTGCAAGTTTTCCCGTTGAACGTTCATGCTGTTAGCTAACTGTATATAAGAAATAAATTTTAATTTATTGTACCCAAAAAAATTTATTTTAGGTAGGTAGTATATTTCTATTAAATTATTATAGGAATATATATATATATATTACATACCAAGAACTGGGATTTGAAACCACTCAACAAAACAAGGTAAACAAA
Organism: Balakata baccata; assembly: GCA_949630135.1. Taxonomy (NCBI): domain Eukaryota; kingdom Viridiplantae; phylum Streptophyta; class Magnoliopsida; order Malpighiales; family Euphorbiaceae; genus Balakata; species Balakata baccata. The sequence continues at coordinate 1,375 of CATIWF010133926.1, forward strand.
ACTTTAAATATGGTGATCACAAGGTTGAATCCGATCCAAAGGTAACAATAATGTAGCAAAAAACCAACATTATACTCGTTTGCGGCTAGTTCAATTTATTGCAAATAATAATTTCAAAAACATAGAAAAGATTGAGCCGACAAGCAACCAAACAACCCACCTCAATAAAAATCTCCAATGCATTTAATTCCCATAACTAAACTAAACATGTCTATCCTTCCTTTTTGCTTTCTGTGGCGCACACCTTATATGGGTCCATATGTTTATTAATTACATCTCTTTTAGCTTTCATTTACTTAACAACACGGAGAGATTCTTCTTCCAAGTAACTAATTAATATGGAGTGCAAAAAATTCTGCAATTGATTTTTCAAGACTCCCAACCAAAGGAACAGCAATCCATCATTTGAAGATGCGGACAAAAGTTAAGATTAGCTTCACTCATCAATCATTCTCTCTCTCTCTCTTTTTTTTTTTTTAATCTAGTGTCAAAATTAATCTTATCTATTACGGACCCTAAAAATTTCTTAAGCATTTTAATTTTAAAATACTTGTATGCATACATACAACTATAACGCTCGAAACCTCTAATTAAAGTAAAAGAATTTCATATCCGAAAAATTATAGAATAATCGTTCTCTCTTTATAATTAATAGTGTTATTTGTATCAGATACTCAAAATAAGAGGTTCACTTTCACATCATCTCTCTCAATCTTCGGAAGTCAGACAGCATATTCCATTGTCATGTCTTGGGCTTCATATATCATTTTACAGCGAGTTGTTATAAATATCAATGCTCCACATGGCTAACCCCGCCGAACCATACACCATGAAAGGACCATAAGAATAAGATGTAATTTGGACATTTGTTGGCACATGGTGTGGGCTCTAACTAAGCCTTTTTATCTACTCTCTCTTTCCCTCTAATATAATATGTGCCGCTTGTCACGGAAACCCACTCAGATTCAACTTCTATGGATTAAGATTCACTCAGTTTACATATTTACAAAGAAAAATGGTATTTTTCACATCATATTTTGTCTCAATTTGTCCTATATCTGGATAAAATATTTATATTTTTAATATAAATTAAATAAAATAATTAAGTGAATAGATAAAATATAAATATTTTATAAAGTGGGAATAAATTGGGACGAGTAGCATCTACAACCTTCTTGCACGCGAGAAAGTGCTTCTTCTGCGCATTAACGAAAGCAAATTTTACGGTCCATACACCACTAGCCGTGAAGATATTCTATGACTTGTAAGCCTCATTTTGTTGAAGAGTGTCAACCTCGTTCTAGCTAATTTATAATCATCACTCCAAAATTTTGTTCACTATACCTATACCAATTACAACATGGGCTTAAAACTTAAATCATGCAGCTCATCATGGCCAACGTAAGGGGCAAGTTGGAGCAAAATATTTAACATAAAGCATCTTCATCTCTCTCTATATATAGGAATAAACATATACCAATTCTACGAAAAATTATTCTTCAATTTCTATTTCCTCCTCCATGGCTTCACATTACAATATTATCTCGTCCTTTTGGTTTTCGTTTATTCCCTTAATATTAGCCCAATCAGACAATTATATCGTTCATATGGATTTGTCGGCCATGCCCAAAGCCTTCTCTAGCCAGCATAGCTGGTACTTGGCCACTCTTTATTCTGCTTTTTCAGTCTCTAAAAGCAAAAGCACCATTTTTAGTCCCCATTCTAAACTTATTTATACTTATAGTCATGTTATCAATGGCTTTAGCGCTCATCTATCTCCTTCTGAGCTTGAAGCTTTGAAGATTTCTCCTGGGTACATCTCATCGTTTAAAGACTTGCCTGTTAAATACGATACGACTCATTCACCTAAATTTCTAGGCCTTACATCGAATTCTGGCGCATGGCAGGCGTCGAATTATGGAGAAGATGTCATTGTCGGGGTGGTTGATACCGGTATTTGGCCGGAGAGTCAGAGCTTCAGCGACAAAGGAATGCCTGAAATTCCTAAAAGATGGAAAGGGGAATGTGAAAGTGGAACAAAATTTAACTCCTCTCTATGCAATAAGAAACTCATCGGAGCTCGATTTTTTAACAGAGGTCTGATTGCCAAGAATCCCAACATCACCATTTCCGTGAATTCAACTCGCGACACCGACGGCCACGGGACCCACACGTCTAGTACGGCTGCAGGAAACTTCGTGGAAGGTGCTTCCTACTTTGGCTATGCCAAAGGAACTGCAAGTGGGGTGGCTCCGAGGGCTCATGTTGCCATGTATAAAGCTCTGTGGGATGAAGGTGCTGTTACTTCTGATATAATTGCCGCCATTGATCAGGCAATTATTGATGGAATTGATATTCTGTCCATTTCGTTGGGCTTGGACGGTATTCCCTTGCATGAAGACCCTATTGCCTTGGCCACATTTGCAGCAGTAGAGAAGAATATATTTGTCTCAACTTCTTCAGGAAATGAAGGCCCTTACCTTGAGACTCTGCACAATGGCATTCCATGGGTGCTCACTGTTGCTGCTGGCACCGTAGATCGGCAATTTAATGCTGCTTTGAAGCTTGGAAATGGAGCTTCAGTCACTGGCTCATCTCTTTATCCTGGAAATTTTACTTCTGATCAAGTCCCCATTGTTTTCCTCGACTCCTGTCTGAATTTCAAGGAATTGACAAAGGTTGGTTCCAAGATTGTGGTCTGCCAAGACCGCAATGCTTCTTTAGATAATCAATTTGATAATCTGAAGAATTCCAATGCCACAGGAGGTATCTTCATAACCAATGTTACAGATCTCGAACTGTATATTCAAAGCGCATTTCCAGCCATATTTGTGAATCCAGAGGACGGGGAGACCATCAAGGATTTCATAAAGAGCAGCACCAATCCAGAAGGAAACATGGAGTTTAAGATTACAAATTTGGGTACTAAATTATCTCCAAGTCTTACTAGCTACAGCTCAAGAGGACCATCCCCAAGTTGCCCATATGTAATGAAGCCTGACATTATGGCTCCTGGCTCTTTAATCTTAGCTGCTTGGCCTCAAAATGTCGAAGTGGTACGGGTTTATTCTCAACCGCTATTCAGCAACTTCAACATATTGTCTGGGACTTCAATGTCTTGCCCTCACGCAGCAGGCGTCGGAGCACTCTTGAAGAAGGCACACCCAGAATGGAGCCCCGCCGCAATCCGATCGGCCATCATGACCACTGCTGACACTGTGGATCGCACTTCTGGGCCTATAAAAGATATTGGAAACAATAATGAAGCAGCTACTCCTCTAGACATGGGATCTGGCCACATTAATCCCAACAAGGCACTAGATCCTGGGTTAGTTTATGACTTAAGTTCAACTGATTACATCAAACTCCTATGTGCATTAAACTTCACTCAGAAGCAAATCCAAACGATCACAAAATCATCGTCTAACGATTGTTCTTTCCCATCCTTGGACCTCAATTACCCTTCATTTATTGCCTTCTTCAACGCCAACGACTCCAACACAGGTTTTACCGTGCAAGAATTTCACCGCACTGTGACTAATGTGGGAGAAGGAAAATCAACCTACACTGCAAATTTGACTCCTATGAATGGATTAAAGGTCAGTGTCATGCCAGAAAAGCTGGAGTTCAAAACCAAGAACGAGAAGCTAAACTACAAACTTGTCATACAAGGTCCAAGAAAGCTTAAAGAAACTATAGTTTTTGGTTATCTTAGCTGGATTGATGGCGACGGTGAACACACTGTTAAGAGTCCTATAGTTGCCACAAGCCTCAGCTCAGAGACAGTTTCTTCTTAACTAGAAGAGCTAACTTAGTTATTTTAATTAATTACTGTACTTCACAAGTTAATCAGCCATAATATTATATATATCCATTGTTGAATAAAATTATCCTGCATTATCCTCACAAATTAGTGGCATAGTTTCGTTTCAACTTATTGGATAGGGTTGTGTGTCAGGCTAGCTGCAGTACGATCATATATATATATATCAACGGAAGCTAAAGAGAAAACAATTGAATAAATTATTAATGATAAATATAATTACAGGCACTTAATTAATTTATTTTTAGGTTAATATCAATTAATAAAAATAAAAAAATTATATATATATAATTATATAATTGAATTGGTTTACGGGTGGTAAACCAATTGATCTACATAAGAATTTCTCATTATAACTATATAGGTAATTATGTTGGTGGCTAATTAAGATTAATCAGTAGTATAATTATGATTAAATGGGTCATATTTTATATTAGCACAGCTGAATATTAATTAGGTTAGTTGGAATAATGCGTGACAGCCGATTCACCTAAATTTACTTTCTTAATTAATATTCTATGGTCTTCCGTCGGAAAATCACTAATTTATCAAAATACTTCATTTTGGAAATATTTAATTTTTTACCTCCTAAATAAGAAAATTTAAAATCTATAAATTTTGATAAAGAGAGAATTATTGCCAAATTTTTTTTATTTCAAGATTATTCTTAGTAAATTAATAATATTTCAAAACTATCTTTAATTCTAAAAAAGTAAAAATCATTTTTCTTTTAATTTTAACTAATTGCTTTAGTTTTATTATTATTATTTTGCATAATATAGTATTAATATATATATATATATATTAAATTATTAATAAAAAAATATTTTTTAGCAATCTAATTAAATATTATAACATATAATAACTTTATTTTTTTATTTTTCAATTTCTAAAATAACAAATTTTATTCTTAAAATTTTTAAGTATATAGTGAAATTGATTATATATGCTTAATTAATAATAAATTAATATTTAATAAAAGATAAAATTGGAAATTAATTATTAAATTCATGAATTTTGGTAATTGAACCAAATATAAATATATGATTAATTATATTATCAATATATAAATTTGATAATTAAATCAAACGATAAAATTTTTAAAATTTATAGATTTTATAAAATTGATGCACTTTAAAATCTTTCCATGTAAACAATATCTAACATATTTTTCACGGAATAGAATTTACCCGTGCCTGAGGCAGGAAATTTACGGCTTAACCCGTGACTCAACATTCACTAGAAAGGGACCTCACATGAGTGAAAAACATTCTGTAAAAGTTTTTTTGAAACCCATTGTCTGTCAAAGTTATTAAACATTGAATGTCAAAATCACTTTATTAAACTCAATATAATTCATCTTCCATCCAATTAAATGTATAAATTTAACATTTTAGATGCGATTGCTATGAATAATATTATAAATATGGACCTTAATTTGAAACAGATTACAATTAAATTCTTTCCGATTTGTAACTATATCAAATCTTAAAACTGAGTGTAATTATATCAAATTAATGGCGGATTTAGAAATTTTGGGAGGTCCATTTGTTAAAAATAATAGGATACACCTATTAAAAATGATGGTCCATAGCTTCTAAAAAAAATAGAATAACTCCACTCTTTTCCATGTTAATCCGCTCATGAGAACAATCAAAAAATGAAACCGTGATTGTAATGATAATTTCCACTTTAATTTCGAATTTTGGTTATAAAACATCCTTAAAATTTAAAATTAACATTTTTATTCTTTAATAAATCTATATAACATGAATTTAGATTATTGAATATTCGAAACAAATAAAGGCTAAAAATTGAACGTAGTGAGTACGACAGCACAACCTCTTGTTTTTTTTTTATTTTATTTTATAATTATTAGTGCACACACACTAATTATGTAGGGAGTGATGCACAACCAAGTAATCATCTCATAAGTTGAAGTCCACGGGGGTTGTAACTACCTTGTAAAATTGTTCACATCCACGATTTTTGCCTTCTCCATTTACTTATTTTATTTGTTTGCATATCACTATTGTAAAGGGTAAAATAAAATTTAAAAAAAAAAAAAAGAAGCCTTTTTCATTTAATTATACGGATAATACATATCACGTTGGAAATATTGCTGAATGAAGTGTATTCCTCTTCAGCAATTTAAAGGGTATCATATATATATATATATATATATATGGGCTCATCATATCATGATTTTCTTCACAATTGAGATCATTTTTCACTATGGGACTCGTAAATTCTAAGGCGAATTGATGGAAATTTGTGGTTATTGCCATACAACACAACTTGATGAAATCAACTTCATAATAATAATAATAATAATAGAATTTTAGAATCACATGCATTTGATTGATTGATCTGCTGAACAGACAATTCAAGCAATTAAGATAGAATAAATAAATATTAAATATTGTTGATGTCGAAAGATCCAAAACCAGAACTAGCCTTCAATGTTTACCATTAGAAAGCAATCCAGAGCATGGGAATCTAAACATTTGTCTGCATGGGTCTCTTATTAAATTAATTAATGATTACACGTTATTGGCTGACTGACAGCCACATTCAGAATATCTTTATAACATTTTTCTCCCATCTCATGAGTCATGGATTCCAATTTTCGCAAACGATTCACACCCCAACTTTGGAATTGTAATACAAATTCAAGAATTACCTGTTTTGGATGAAATTTTTATTTTATTTATTTATTTATTTGGAAAAAAAGAAAGAAAGAAATAATATATATTAGCCCATGGCCTATTTGTTCAGTGGTAGAAGTGAGCAGGAAGTAGCTTAAATGTAACATATATGGGAGCTACAGCATATATAGATCCATCAAGTTTTGGCAGCTAAGAATTAACAATAGCATCATGTGATGATGTGACCTATTTGCATTATGGATTCTTGCATTCAATTTGATTGATTCCAATTAATTGACGCAACAATACTATATAAAGGGGGTGGGGGTGCATAATTAATTAAATAAATGGACCATCCTAATTAATTTTACTACTAACACTCTCTACCTCACTTTCTAATATATTATAAAAAATTCACTTTCTATTTTAGTTTGTCTTCAAAATTGTGTGTGCACTCCAACAATACTATTTATTTTAAATTTTTATTAACAAAACTATTTAAAAAAATGAAGAGAAAAAGTAAACGACAAAAAAAAAAGAATGAAAGAGAAAGAAGGATAAATAATAAAATATTATTTATGAGCTTATAGTGACTTTTAAATTTAAGAAGAGAAAATGTAAATTTTAGGAAGTGAGATAAATAAGAAGTAAGATAGAGATACTGTTATAAGGCATAAAACTCTCTAAATTTATATAAAAATAAAAATACTATTGGAGATTCTCTAAAATAAAACTCATTTTGCATGTTTTATTTTGTTTTTTGTTTTTCCTATTTCGAGTGGCAAGAAATTCAAATTTACTTTCACTGATTTTTTATTTTCCTTTTTAATTATAACCGTATACATTGGCATTGGCATTGGCAGCCAATTGTGCCAAATAGATAGAACATGGCAAATTATATTATGCATCTCAGTGTACAGTGTTAGGTGCTCTAAGTACACTTACATATGCCAGATTTTTTTGATATATTATTTAATAACTATAAATATAATATTTTAATAATGGTAGTTTTTTTTAATTTAATAATTGTTCCTCTCAATTCTTTGTTTTGGCAATTTTTTTATGTTGATTTTTTTTTATTTATTTTATTTGTTGCTCTTAACCTGTTCATCTTTCTATTTTTTTGTTAAGATTTTCTTACTTGTTTTGTTTCATGTTGTTCGATTTGTTTTTCTATAATTTTTTTGTTCGATTGTAAATAGATGAATATATTTTATTTGAGAATGTGATTTGTAAGAGTTTAATTTGTGAGAATTCACGTAATTAATAATCCAACATAAATGAAAAGATGAAAGAAATTTATAAAAACATGTATAATTATAAAATAATATATCTACAATTATAAAATAACGTATCTACAGTTATTAAATAATAAATGTAAACTTGTTAAGTAAATAAATAATCAAATATAGATGAAAAGATGAAATAAATTAATGAAAACAAATAATGAATCTACAGTTATAATATAATTATAATTATTAAATAATGAATCTGAATATAGTAAATAAATAATCAAATACACAAAAAAAAAAATGAAACATTCACAAAACAAATAATGAATATACAATTATAAAATAATGAATTTGAACTTCATAAGTAAATAATCAACTATATAAGAAAAAATAAAACAGATTCATAAAAATAAATAATAAATATATAATTATAAAATAATGAATATATAGTAATTAAAATAATAAATATATAGGAAAGTTAACAATTGTACACGAATGAATTTTTGGAGTACCTAGTATTGTATACCGAGGTGCAACTCGATAGAACATAAAAGGGTAAGCTACCACTTATGGGCCCCATTGAAAGGCTGTGTTTAGAAGAAGATCCACGCAACGTTACCCGGCCTTTCAAAGCCCCTTTTTTTCCGTTCATGTTCAGAGGTACTACATTCTGTGTTAAATATAGACCTGACTAAATTTGAATTCGCAACCTACATTTGTATGAGCTTTTTAAGAAAAATTACAAGGTTTTAATATGAATATAGGCCTGATTTAAATAAAAATTTCCATACTTACGCGATTATCACTTCTGCAAGATTTTCATTGATGGATTGTGGAGGAGCCATAAACCCCATAAAAATAAAATAATAGAAGTGGAGTAACAGAGAACATGAGAAATGGAATATCGCGTTTAAGGGAAGAACCTCCAAATTTGAAAACGATAGCCATCATTTGACTACTGCTAGCAATGGAAGACCTGCAAAAGCATTATAAAACAAACTTACAAGTCTTCTATTCTCTGTTTCCATGCACTAATACATGTGATATTTGTCCCATATAAATTATTCACACATATTAATTATTACCCAAATTGCCATCGAGCAAGTGGAGCAATGAAGCTTACTGTATGGTGTACTTAGTGGAATGAAGTGATATTTTCTTTCTCTCTGCACAAAAATGAAATGAATTTCTCTATCTATATAATCAGACAATATCTTCACAGTATTGTACTAAAATATAACCCCACGATATTTTCCATGGAAACACACTGCAATCTTTCCTTGTGTGCATGGCTTGCCTTTGCTTCTATCTTCTCCATCTTCAACCCCACATTTACATTAGCACAAACCGACAATTACATTGTCCACATGGACTCATCAGCCATGCCCAAAGCCTTTGCTACCCACCATAGCTGGCACTTGGCTACTCTTTCTTCTGTTTTTGATGTCTCTAAAACCGGAGCCTCCATCAATTCTAGACTTTTGTACAGTTATACCCATGTTGTCCATGGTTTCTGTGCTCATCTTTCTGTTTCAGAGCTTGAGAATTTGAAAAACTCTCCAGGCTACATTTATTCAATCAAAGATGTGCCTGTTAAACCTGACACCACTCGTTCACCTGCATATCTTGGCCTCAATTCCAATTCCGGAGCGTGGAAGGTGTCGAATTACGGCGAAGATATCATAATTGGAGTGGTGGATACGGGTGTTTGGCCGGAGAGTCCGAGCTACAGCGACAAAGGAATGCCTAATATTCCTAAAAGATGGAAAGGGCAATGTCAAAGTGGAACAAAATTCAACTCCTCTCTGTGCAACAAGAAACTCATTGGAGCTCGATTTTTCAACAGAGCATTAATTGCAAAAAATCCTAAAAACACTATCTCCATGAATTCTACTCGTGATACAGTGGGCCACGGGACCCACACCTCGAGCACGGCCGCCAGTAATTTTGTTGAAGGCGCATCATACTTCGGCTATGCACCGGGAACTATCAGTGGGGTGGCTCCGCGGTCGCATGTGGCAGTGTATAAGGCCCTGTGGGAAGAAGGCTCTTATGTATCTGATATAATTGCGGCAATTGATCAAGCAATTATTGATGGTGTTGATGTTTTGTCTCTTTCACTGGGCTTGGATGATTTAGCTCTGTATGAAGACCCTGTTGCCTTGGCCACCTTTGCAGCCATAAAGAAGAACATTTTCGTCTCAACTTCTGCAGGAAACAGAGGGCCTTTCTACGGCTCACTGCACAATGGTATACCTTGGGTGCTAACTGTTGCAGCCGGTACTATTGACCGCGAATTTGGCGCTGTTTTGACTCTCGGAAATGGAGTTCCGGTCACCGGAGTAGCTCTTTATCCAGGGAATTATATTTCCAGCCAGGCTCCACTTGTATACAGAGGTGAATGTTTCACTTCCAAGGAACTATCTGATCTGAAGCAGAAGATTGTAGTTTGCGAAGAAGGGAAAACCTCATTAGAAGATCAAGTGGAGAACATAAGCATAATAAATGTGACCGCAGCTGTTTTCATAACGAATGCTATAGACATCGAACCCTACATTCTGAGCGAATTTCCAGCAATATTTATGAATTCAAAGGATGGGGAAATCATCAAGCAGTATATCAAAAGCACTAAGAGCACCACAAAAGCAAGAGCAAGCGTAGAATTTAAGAAAACTAGTCTGGGTGTTAAAGGAGCTCCGAGTGTTACTAGCTACAGCTCTAGAGGACCTTCTCTAAGCAGCCCATCCGTGTTGAAACCTGATATTGTGGCTCCTGGTTCTCTAATCTTAGCTGCATGGCCTCAAGATAGTATAGTGAAATTGATCAAAGGTGAAAGTATATTCAATAACTTCAATATTGAGTCAGGGACATCTATGGCTTGCCCTCACGCAGCAGGAGTAGCAGCACTCTTGAAAAAGGCACACCCAGATTGGAGTCCTTCAGCTATCAGATCGGCTATGATCACCACAGCCGATACATTGGGCAACACCAATGCGCCGATCAGAGATATCGGCTATAATAACCGGCGAGCCACTCCGTTGGACATGGGAGCCGGCCAGATTAATCCCAATAAGGCACTAGACCCAGGGCTTATTTATGATGCCAACTTAAATGATTACGTGAAACTCCTCTGTGCATCAAATTTCACCCAAAAGCAAATCCAAATGATCACAAAATCAGCTACTAACGACTGTTCCTCCCCACGGTTGGATCTTAACTACCCCTCTTTTGTGGCCTACTTCAATGCAGATTCCTCTCAATCCAATTTGACAACCGTTCAAGAATTTCACAGGACAGTAACCAATGTAGGAGATGCAGTGTCAACCTACACTGCAAATTTGACACCCATTAATGAAATAAAGGTCAGCGTTGTTCCAACAAAGTTGGAGTTCAAAGCCAAGAACGAGAAGCTAAGCTTCAAATTGGTAATAAAAGGCCCAAGAAGGATCAAGGAAGATATAGAGTTTGGTTATCTTAACTGGGTTGAGTCGAATGGTAAACACATTGTCAAGAGTCCTATAGCCGTCACAAGCCTTGCCTTGGAAGATTATGCTAATGATGATTAACTGCAAGATCTAACTAATTATATATTTACTGGTTAATAACCAATATTATATATATATATATATATATATGTATATATATCATAATCAAATATTAAATAAACAATTATCAGATGTCATTTGTGCAATTGTTGCATATTTACATATATAAAGTTCAAACCTCTCACCTCAACTCTTGAGCAAATAACTACGCTTTTTAACAAGTGTCCCACAATTCGTACATTCGGTGGTCATAATGTGCAACAGCTTTTGTATAGACGTCGCAAAAATTGAAAATCCGCCAGTAATTTAATATCTCCATCCTACATGATTTTCCTGTCTTCTGGATAAGATCAAGCTATATGATTTTTGATATGTAATAAATAGTTTAACCAAACTGTCAGTATCAAAATTAAATTTTCTATAACAAAGACTGCAAGTGGAAGAAAAAATAATAAATGATGAAAAGTTAATGACTCTATATAAACAACCGAACTTCTCAGAATTGTATCAAAATATCATTTCTTCAATTCCCCGTTGTTCGACCATGTCGATGAATTGCAATATTGCGTTGTATGTATGCCTTGCTTTTATCACTACCTTCTCAGTCTCGATTCCCACATTGCTAGCACAAACCGACACTTACATTGTCCACATGGACTCATCAGCCATGCCCAGTGCCTTCTCTACGCAGCATAGCTGGCACTTGGCCACGCTTTCCTCTGTTTTAGCAGAGTCTAAAACCACAAGCACCATCACCGCCACTGCCGCTTCCTCTGCTAGACTTCTTTATACTTATACTCGTGTTATCAACGGTTTTAGTGCTCGTCTTTCTCCTTCTGAGCTCGAGATCTTGAAAACTCGTTCTGGATATATTTCTTCCTCTAAAGATTTATCTTTTGAAGCCGACACAACTCATTCACCTGAGTTTCTTGGTCTCAATCCCAACTTTGGAGCATGGAAGACGTCAAATTATGGTGAAGGTATCGTAATTGGGGTGTTGGATACAGGTGTCTGGCCTGAAAGTGAGAGCTTCAAAGACAAAGGAATGCCTGATATTCCCAAGAGATGGAAAGGAAAATGTGAAAGTGGAACCCAATTCAACTCCTCACTATGCAACAAGAAACTCATTGGAGCTCGGTCTTTCAACAAAGGAGCGATCGCCAGTAATCCTGATTACCCTATATCCATGAATTCTACGCGTGACACAGATGGCCACGGGACCCATACATCTAGCACAGCGGCTGGGAGTTTTGTGGAAGGCGCGTCATTCTTTGGTTATGCCAAGGGAACCGCCCGTGGAGTGGCTGCCCGAGCGCATGTAGCAATGTATAAGACCTTATGGATCGGAGGGTCTTATGCATCTGATACAATTGCGGCAATTGATCAAGCAATTATTGACGGGGTCGATGTTTTGTCTATTTCATTCAGCAGGAGACGGATTCCATTGTATGAAGATCCTATTGCCTTAGCCACTTTTGCAGCCGTAGAAAATAATATATTTGTCTCAGCTTCTGCAGGAAATAGAGGGTATTCTCATTTCATAGTCGAAAATGGCGCACCTTGGATCCTAACTGTTGCTGCCAGTACTATGGACCGTCAATTTAATGCTATTTTGAGACTTGGAAATGGCGTTTCAGTCACCGGCTTAGCTATTTACCCTGGAAATTTTCCTTCAAGCAAACTTCCTATTGTTTTAATGAAAGGTAATTGTTCCCTATCGGAGGAATTTTCTGATGTTGGCAAAAAGATTGCAGTATGCGAAGAGACGATCCACACCTCACTTGATTCCCAAGTTTTCACCGCCAGAAATTCAAATATTAGTGGAGCTATTTTCGTAACGAATTCTACAGAGCTTGATTCATTCTTTCCTACCCAATTTCCAGCAGTATTTTTGAGTTTAAAAGATGGGGAAACCCTCAAAACCTACATTAATAGCAGCACCAGGCCACAAGCAAGCATAGAATTCAGCAAAACTGTTCGGACTAATAAAGCAGCTCCAAGTCTGGCTCACTACAGCTCCAGAGGACCATATACCAGATGCCCATTTGTGTTGAAGCCTGACATCATGGCTCCTGGTAATCTAATCTTAGCTGCATGGCCTGAGAATCGCTTCGTGGGAATAATCAACGGTAAAGAAATATTCAGTAAATTCGATTTTTCATCTGGGACATCAATGGCTGCCCCACACGCAGCAGGAGTAGCAGCACTTTTGAAGAAGGCACACCCAGATTGGAGCCCTGCAGCTATCAGGTCGGCCATGATGACCACTGCTGATACGGTGGATCACAACAATGAGCCTATCAAGGATACCGGCTTGTTTAACCGGCCAGCCACTCCTTTTGGCATGGGTGCTGGCCAGATTAATCCCAACAAGGCACTAGACCCTGGGCTTATTTATGACTTGAACTCAACTGATTATGTCAATCTCCTCTGTGCATTAAATTTCACCCAAACCCAAATCAAATCTTTCACAAAATCGCCATCTAACCATTGTTCCTCTCCATCATTGGACCTTAATTATCCCTCTTTTATCGCTTTCTTCAATGAGAAAGAGTCCGATTCTAATTTGACCACCGTTCAAGAATTTCACAGGACAGTGACCAATGTGGGAGACGCAGTGGCAACTTATACAGCAAGATTGACACCCATTAAAGGATTGACAATTAGTGTTGTTCCAGAAAAGTTGGTGTTCAAAGCCAAGAAGGAGAAATTAAGCTACAAACTGGTCATGAAAGGTCCCAAAAGGACCGAGCAATTCGCAAGTTTTGGATACCTTAGGTGGGTAGATTCTAAGGGCAAAAACATTGTGAAGAGTCCTATTGTAGTCGCAAACTTCCACGTGGAAGATTATGAGTAGGATCTATTTTGTATTTCTGGTATCAAATAATCACTGAAATAATAAATTTATGTATCCTTCAAGTCTATAACAGCTTACAGGATGGGACACTGACAATTTGACAAGATCCAGCTAGCTAGCGCATATCCTCCACATATTGATATTTTGACTATTGAGAGCTAATATATATGAGATCGTGGGATTTTGTTGGCCACAGAGTGAAGCACAAGATGGCGAGCTCTTTTACTTTTAGGATTTATGAAAGTATACGCTTGTATCTCGTAGTTTAGATTCACAGCACGGCATAAAAGTACACCTAATCATGGGTCGAACAGGTTCATGTTTGAATTCTGATGAAACTGAGAAAGCTTTGAGCAGCAATGTGTAGCCTAGAGATGCAGCTTTGTAAGATGATGGCAAAAACACGAGATGATGTGCAACAATGATTATTATGCAGTGCAGATTGGTAAATGGCAGTTATTGCGAATAGAACAGCAGCAGGAGATGCTTTTGGACGGAACAAATAAGAAATGGGTAAACAACAATGCGCTGGTGATGGGCCATTACCTCAACTAACCAAAGGTAATTTTTCATAAATACCGAAAAAATATAAATATTTACAATTTAATTTGCTATTGGGGTTTTTTTAAATTTTGCTAAAAATAACTTTCAACAATTACATCAGTACTTTCTAAAATTTCGTGCGAAAATATCTCTATCAAATTTCCTAACATTTCATTATCTCTCATACAGATATTTCAATTAAACATCTTCATCTTTCCAATCTCATTATATCTCTCAAACTTCTGCATTTTCTTTTTCATCAACTCGCATTCGTTTCAATGTTAATGCGTTATGCATAATCGGCATTTTGAAACATCTTCTTCCATTTAATATTGAAATTGCACTCCAACATTGTCGTTTCAACAGAAGCATTCTTCTGCAATTTACAAAAACAGGTATATTTACATTAATTATTTAATAAATATCCTCCGGATCTTTGGCAACAAAAACTGAGATCTATATTACTAGGGTATGTCTTGGAAATATTTTAAGCATAAACTAGTTGTCACATAAGCCTATAGAGTCCGGAATACCTTGGGCATATCTAGGGTATATCTTAGTAATATTTTCAGCATAAGACAATTGTAACAGCAGCGTAAGCAGTCCAGTATACCTACGGTATACTTTGGGTATATCTTTAGCATACCTTAAGCCTAAACCAGTTGTGGCAGCAACCTATAGAGTACGGTATGTCTGCGGCATACCTAAGGTATATCTTTGGAATACCTTAAGTCTAAACTGGTTGTGGAAAGTAGCCTATAGACGGTATACCTTGAGCATACCTAAGGTATATCTTTGGAATACCTTAAGCCTAAACCAGTTGAGGGAACAGCCTATATAATTCGGTATACCTAGGATATATCTTAGGAATACCTTAAGCATAAACAAGTTACCGCAAAAGCATATAGAGTCCGGAATACCTTGGGCATACCTAGGATATATCTTAGTAATACATTCGGTCTAAAATAATTGTAATAGCAGTGTAAGCAATCCAGTATACCTACGACATACGTTGGATATATCTTAAGCATACCTTAAGCCTCAACCAATTGTAGCAGTAGCCTATAGTGTACGATATACCTACGACATACCTAAGGTATATTTTTGGAATACCTTAAGCTTAAACCAGTTTTGGCAAGCAGCCTATAGAGTACGTTACACCTTGGGCATACCTAGGATGTATCTTGAGAATACCTTAAGCCTAAACCAGTTCAAGGAGTAGTCTATATAATTTGGTATAACTAGGGTATATTTTGGGAATACCTTAAGCATAAACCAGTTGTCGCAGAAGCCTATAGAATCTAGAATACCTTGGGCATACCTAGGGTATATCTTGGGAATATCTTCAGCCTAAGACAGTTGTAACAGCAACGTAAGCAGTTCGGTATACCTATGACATATGTTAGGTATATCTTGAGCATACCTTAAGTCTAAACCAGTTGTGGCAGCAGCCTATAGAGTCCGGTATACCTATAACATACATAGGATATGTCTTTAGAACACCTTAAGCCTAAATCGGTTGTGGCAAGCAGCCTATAGAGTACGATATACCTTGGGCATACCTATAGTATATCTTGGGAATACCTTAAGCTAAACCAGTTGAGGGAACAACCTATATAATTCAGTATACCTAAGGTATATATTGGGAATACCTTAAGCGCAGAAGCCTATAGAGTTTGGAATACCTTGGGCATACCTAGGGTATATCTTGGAAATACCTTCGGCATAAGACAGCTGTAATAGCAGCGTAAGCAGTTCGGTATACCTACGACATACGTTGAGCATATCTTGAGCATACCTTAAACCTAAACCAGTTATGGCAGTAGCCTATAGAGTACGGTATACCAACAATATACATAGGATATGTCTTTAGAATACCTTAAGCCTAAACCGGTTGTGGCAAGCAGCCTATAGAGTACAATATACCTTAGGTATACCTATGGTATATCTTGGGTGTCAAAACTGTCAATCTAGAATCTAATGTACGAGCAAGTTTCAAAATTCTTTCGAAAGGTGAACTAAACTATAAATAAATAATAGATATATATATAAGAAAAAAAAAATCTCTATGGTATGAGACTTAATAAAAAAAACATCAATATGGAAAATAGGTTATTATGTGAATATTGATGTATTCAATTATATGATATTGTTAGAGAAAGAGATTGAAATTATAGGAATTAGAAATTTATAGGAGATAATTTTAATAAGAGGAAGTGATGAAGACTTTATTAGATATTTTGGATTGATTAAATAAATAAAGACAACTAAAGACTAAGAAAGAGTTTTTTTTTTAATGTCATATCATGTCATGCAAGGTGTCATGTGGTATACATGCATTTTAATCAAATTTTAAACTAGCTATAAAAGGCTTTGAAAACCCATCTTCTCTTCCTTTTTATGGTCTGGCCGAAATTCTCCATTCCTTTTCTCTCCTTCTCTTCATTTCTTTGTCCTCCATAGAAATAAACATAAGGAAGCTTATGGAGATTGAAGCTTGAAGATACAAGTTGTCTTGATGGGTTAAATGGAGGGAAAGCCATTTGAATTTTGGTAAAGTCATATGAAGAAGGATGAAGTTGCATATGATAGGAGTCTTCATGGAAGAGTGAAGCAAGTTAGGAAAGTGATGAAGATGGCCTTGCATGTGCAATTCAAGGTATAAATATGGTAGAAAAGAAAACTTAATTTAAATTATGAAGTTTGCATCTGGAATAGGTTGTGTTCATAGGGTTATAACTTTTGTTATGTAATTTGGATTGAAGTGATTCTAGTTTCTGTGATTCTCTTGGACATATACCTAAATTTCTTATGAAGAATAAAAAGTGAAATTTGGTTAGTAGCTAGGTGAAAAATGAGTTACAAAATCGGGTATGGAAACTGTCTATAGGCTGGTAGTTCAACTCTAAGTGAAGCAGTCTGGGTTATTTTTCTTGTATC
>CATIWF010133945.1:0-31645 GCA_949630135.1 Balakata baccata
CAATTGCCTTACCTATAAAGATTTCTTAATCAATATCAAGTTGGCAGAATTTTAACCAAATAAATATAAGTTGCATAGATTGAAGATCCCAACTCACAATTCTCCGGTTCATTGGACTCTCCAACATTATTTTTAAAGTTAAATTTGATTTGAGTTAGAACATTCTCAACAATACTTTTTATTTCACTTTTTATTTTAGTTTGTTATGAAAATTATATGCACTTTAACAATATTATTTATCTCACTTCTTATTTTAAATTTTTATTAATAAAACTATTTAAAAAGAAAATGAAGAGAGATAGCAAAAGACAAAAAAGAGGAAAGAGAGAGAAAAGAATAAAAGAAAGAAAATAAAAATAATAAAATATTATTTAAGAGCTCCTAGTGACTCTTAAATTTGAGGAGGAAGAATGTAAATTTTACGGAGTGAGATAGATATGAAGAAAGATAAGGAAGCTAAGGAGTGAAATAGGGAGTCTATTGAGCATTTCTAACAATGCTATATATCTCACTCTCCATTATATTATAAAAAAATTCACTTTTTATTTTTATTTGTCCTGAAAAGTATGTGTACTACAACAATACTCTTTATCCAACTCTCTATTTTAATTTTTTTTTATTAATAAAACTATCTAAAAAAATGAAGTGAGGGAGTCATAGACAAAAAAAAAATGAAAGAGAGAAAAAAAATAAAAAAGAGGAAAGAGAGAAAAAAAATATTACTTATAAGCTCATGGCTTTTAAATCTTAGGAGAGATAATGTAAATTTTAGGGAATAAGATAAGTAAGAAAGAATATATTGAAATTATTAAAAGACATAAGAGTTCCTAAATTTAGATAAGAAGTGAAATATAAACCTATTAGAAATGCTATTATGTCTATACACAGAATCCACAACGAGCAGATAGACATTCACTTTCATGATCAACTTTATCATATATGTGCACTCACTTTGACTCGAACCTAATTTTTTAGATAAATAATAATCCATCTCAATAACAATTTGATTCAATTTGGCAAATATCAAAAGTTTTTTGTTGATTCAATCAAATTGTATGATAAGGGGCTGTCGTGTGTGATGCAATCACAAACACAGTGTGTGCAATCTCATTTTAGACCCTATTATATATGTTTAAAAAATCATAATGTGATTTTCCATTTTTGCAACTTTAACTATATGTAGTTTTTTTTTTTTATACAAAGTGATTTATGTGATGTGCGCCGTTGGCAATTTTAAGTATATACTCCTAATATTATTAAAAATGCTGATGTAACGATAATTATATCTCCTACATGTCTTTCTTTTTTCTACATAAGCAAATTAAAATATAAAAAAAAAATTAAAAAATCATCCCACGTAAGCAAACCATTTTAACAAAAAAAAAAATCAAAATGTCACAAAATCAAAATTTGCCCAAAAGTTTCTCTCTCCTAGCATGTCTTCTCTCTCATCTTCTTTTTTCTACAGCAAGAACAAGTTTATCATCCAAGAGCTTCAAGATCCCACTGTAAATCAAGTTCTTGTAGACGACAGAGAGAAGGTTGTGCTCCTCAATGGTGAGCTCATCATAGCCGGCTTTCTTGATTTCAGTTTAGTTTTTAGTTATTAGATATTTTCTCTTTTCTCTTCTTAGATTTAAAGAATTCTAATCCAAAATTTCGATGGGTTGAACACTGGCCACTTTGCTCCTTTGAATCGGTGACATAGTTTTTGAGTTTCGAAGAGAAACCCAAGTCATGAACTCCACTCTACCCAGTAGATATGAGTTTTTGTTTCTTTAATTTATTTTTTTATTCCCTTGATCTCCACTCCATTTTCTCTCAACAGGATGAGTTGTTGAATAAAGTCTTTTGATTTTGTTTTTGAGTTTTTTTTGAGTTTAATGTAATGATGTTTAGTTGATGGAAAACAATAGGAAAATGAACGAAAAGAAATTGAATTTTCTATATTTGATGGGAATTTGAAGTTTTTTATTATTTTAATTTTTTTTTAAATTATTAAAATCTCATGTAGGATTGTTAAATGATATCTAAGAACGATAAAGTATTATGTAGGAAGAAAAAAGCATACAGGAGAGAAAAATGGTGTCATATCATATTTTTTTAATAGAGTTAACTGTATGTAATTATAATGCTAACAGCGCAAACTATAAAGTCTGTTTTGTTAAAAAAAAAAAAATACAACGTGCTTAAAATTGTAAAACTCAAAAACCATTAACTTGTTTGTTTTGAACATTTTCCTAAAATTTAATAGAATAAATTGGAGGTAAATAGTAAAATTGACAAGGAAGACTGAAATAGGTATAAGTCTGCCCGCACTGGATGGAGTACTTGCGATACTTACTGGCAAATGCATTATATCATGTATTAGCAAGCAGTAAGTCGAGCATCGTTCCACAAAAATTGCAAGTATTGTGCCAATAAGCGAATTGAGTTGTAAATAAGCCAAAATAATGAAATAGAAGACAATTAAAACTAACTTATCTAAACATGTAATTAAAAACTAAATTAACTGGTAATCCAAACAAAAGAGACAATATAAGGCAACTTGGAATACTATACTCTAATATCAATATTGATATATTCATATATATATATATATATATTGCCAACCGGTCTCCAGCCCATAAATTCTAACTATTATAGTTGGGAATTTTTCAAAAAATGTCAAAAAAAACTTCTAAAATATTAAAACATTACTTCAACTTAAAATTTTTTTAAACCTACCCAAAATACTGAAAAAATATTATATAAATATCTAAATTCAAAAAATCACTCTAAAATATATTAAGAGTACACATTCAATATATCTCTAATATACCAGTGGCTAGCAAATTGAAGAAGTTGAAACTATATCCTTTCCCTAATTAAAAATTCGGTAAAAACGAAAATGATTTCAATAAACATGAAAAGAGCAAAAAAAAAAGATAATTTTGTAAATCAAATTTAAAAGAAGGTACTTCGCGAAATTTCTTCAATATAGTTCGAGTTAACTGTTGGCTCATTATAAAATAAAAGGCTCCGAGTGCAGATTTTCTTCATACATAATACTGAAATTCAAAATCTTACTTAAAGAGAAAAGACGTCAAACCACCTCAACCATCCATGCATTAGTAATATGCTTTTAATGATAAATGATAATAATGAGTTATTTAAGTTGCCTTATTAGGGTTTGGTCTATTTTTGAGTATTGGTTCTCTCGATTAAGTCTACACTAAGTATAATATCAATCCTTTTTTTATACAAACCTCAGCTCTTGGTTTCGATTCACGAAATGGTTTAAAGGTCCCTTTTAGTTAATCCTCTCCCCATAACTTTATGCTATCAATGAACACATAAGCTATTACGAAAATTATCGACTAAACAAATCTATGCAATGGTATGATATTGTTCACTTTAAATTCTCATAGTTTTACTTTTAGACTTCATCCAAAAGGCCTTATGTCAATGGAAATATTATCCGTATTTATAAGTCTATGACTCTCTTTATATTTTTCTGATGTGATACATTGTTCGCTCATTTAATATAAGCATTAAGCATAAGAATGAACGTCCATAGACTTCCAAATATTGCAAAGATATCATATATGTAATTAGCAATATCAAGTATTTATATATTCTTAGAAGTTAAAATATCTTTCCCAATTAATAAAAAATCTAGCTATCTACACCAAATAAGCAATAACAAACATTATAAAAACATGGCAACAAAAAAAAAATGGCAAGCAAAGAATGACTTCAAGCTTCCTCTTTTGAACAAGGTTTTTCTTTCAATCGCTCTCTCTTGCTCAGTGATGCTTGCTCATATTTAAAAATGGTGATCATTTGAGTAGAATAATTGTACTGAATTTTAAAAATGAAGTTAATAAGGCAGAGAATGAGGTAGTTGGGGTTGAGAAAACTAAAAGTAAAGATAATAACTAAAGGGCTACAAATTTGGTAAAGAAAATCATATATTTTTGAATGCTACCATTATACCAAATGGAAATCAGACCCAATTTAAAATATGAACTAAATTAAATTACGATCAATTTGTTTGAATTTATAATTTCAGTTTAATTTTCTGTACCCCTAGATTGCATGCACTTTTTCTATACATAACATTTAACCACATTAATAATTTTCTTTTCTTATTAAATTATTATCGGTTTGATTCGATTTTTAATTTTTATTCGATTTTGCATACTTCTAGATCACATGTACCTTTTTTTGTTGTATGTACTATTTGCAATATTAATAATTTTTTGTTGTGTTTTAATGAATTTCAATGGTATACTATTTTACGTAGACATTGATATAATTGTGTGTTATGTTTAATTATATTTTTGTTATTTTTTAGTATAAAATTGTTAAGCCAATATTGAAGTGAGTACTCTAATTATTTAACTGTTAAAGATCTTCTCCGTCTTCAGTGGCAGAGTCAAGCTCCTTAAGTTAGGGGATAATGACCTGGAAGTTAATGTAAGAGGAGGTAAAAAGTGATAAACTTAAATTTAGGGTAATAAAAATAAACTTCTAACATTTTTTTATAGAAAGTCAAATCTTAAAAAATCATATGAATTTATATATTATTACGTACATTTTAAAAAGTTAGAAAGAATTATAAGTGAATATGGTTATATCACTGTCCATCTTGAGCAATTAAGTAATGGAAAGAAATTGTAGATTTTTCACATCAATAATATATCAATATATTTAAAAAAATAAATAACACATGTGAAAATTTTTAATGTCATATAGTTATTGATATGTACATTGTTACTAGTCAAATAGTTATAATAGCCTTCTAATATTCACGTAATATTAATCAAATTTGAGAAAGATAATATAAAAGTAATTTTAACTAACAAAGATAGAATGGTGACTAGAGCCTAACGGTCCTAACCATTTTGTGGGGCAAATAGTTATTCACCAAAAAAGTTTAGGGGCAAAAACAGTATTCTGCCGAAATTCAACGGCTAATTTTGTATTTATCACAACTTAAAATCAAACAACGGCCGGGGTTACACTTTTCCAGCTTAGAATCGATTCAAACCCAGAGCTGAAAATCTTAATCCTTGTAATCAAACATATTTCTTCTCAATCAGTCCCGCGCTTATTCGCAGAAATCAAAAGCAGAGCTGTATTACTCTTTTGCACTTTGGGGCAAATGTATAATCCAATAATCCTTTCTGATGACGAAGAAGACAACCAGAAAACTCCTCTTCCTTCTCTCTCCAAAAAGCCCAGAACCGAATTTGACCTCCTCCCTCCGATCTTCGTCATCGACGATGACCCGACGCCTCAGAAATTGCGGCCTACCTCCTCCTCTTCTTCCACTCCCTCTTTCGTCGCCGAGACTCCAATGTCCGATCTTTCAATATTTAAGTGCACATTGCGTTCTACGAATCCCCAAATTAGGGTTTCCGATTCTGATCAAAAGCTCTCAGGTTGGTTTTATCTTTGTTTGCTTTCGGTGTTCTTATTGATTTTCATCTTATCATGCATTGCTTTGTTGATTATCAGTTGCTTATGTTACCACTTGTTTATGATTTAGGGGCTTGGGTGGATTGAGTGGAAGTGATGTTCGATAATTCATGAAATTAGGTTTTCAAGTTGTTAGAACAGGTTTATTTTTTGGTAATGACAGATGTTTTAGTAGATTTGCAGATTTGGATTGATCTACTGACAGCGAGTTCATTATTTACATCATCGTTAAATTGATCATTACGAATTTGGCCTGTAACTTGTGATATTTTATGCCATTCCCGTCGTCTAAAATAGGATATTGGAAGTAGGACATAGTCAGAGTGTGTATTAGGGAACATGCAAAGCTTATATCCAGTGGTGATTCTTGATTTCCTATCCATTTTTATATTTTGAGGTTATGCAGATGGTAATAGTTTTCCTTCTTTAGTGGGCCTTGAGTTGAATGAGTGCGTAAGTGCGTTCTTTCTTTTACGTTGAACAATGATTTTTGATATAAAAAATTTTGGGTGGTCGATTCTTGCTGACATACTGCTTGATGTCATGAATTGCTTTTGGAATTCCTGGTTATCGGTGTTCATGTTTCTTAGTTCAGCATTACTCTAGTAATTGATTGTAGTCATTACTTCCAGGCATCTCTCTTTTTTTTCTGTACATATAATGGTTGTTTTGTTTTTATTTTGAATCAATATCTGGGTCTCGTCTAAATGCGAAGGCATGCAAGAAACTGACTATTGGGCCATTGATACATTAATATTGGAATTGAAAGTGAAAGTTCACAAAGAAAATGAAATAAAAACTACACTGAATTACTGTAATAAAAGGAAAGATAAAATAAATAAATAAATTGGCTTGGTGTGTGAAGGGTCCTCCTAAAAATGAAATTAAAAGCGTATACAAATCTAGCAATGTGCGATTTTTACCTCTATAAGAAAAATATTGCCTATTTTACCCTTTGGGGGGATTTTTATGCAGTGTTAACAGGATGAATTAGATATGATTTCATTTTTTCCGATTTCTTTATGAGTTCAATAATCAATTCAGGGATATACTTGAAGTACTGGTCAAAATAAAATACCAAGAATGTTGCAGTTTTTTTTACTTATTTTTAGCTTATTCCTTGGATTGTTTGTTGTTTAATTATGCAACTAGTTCTTAACTATGCCATTATATTTCTCTGAATTAACAGGCTCCATTTTCTTTTCCTTTTTTATTTCCAAAGGAAATGGTGGACTCATATGTCTGGAATCCGAAAATGATGAGCCAGAAAGCGGCTGTGTGATGAAAAACTGGAAGATCAACAAAACAATGGTTGATAGTGATTATGAGGAAGATAAGGTGGGATGGAGTTCTAGAATCTTGAGCTCCATGGATTTGCTTGGTATGCTAGTGTTGCATCTAGATAAAATTTTTTGCCTGAATTCACAGCTCTGTTTTCTTGTAATTGCAAATGAAAGTTTCCCCACTACTGGGATCCATTTTCTTCTTTCTCAACTGAAATAAAAATATGGTTATCAGGGGATGATAACCTAATTCACACATCTCAGGACAATGCTTCCCAACCAGTTTTGTTGCAAGATAATATCAATCAGGTATTTTTTCGTCAGAACATGCTGACAACATCATATATTTACATTTATAATTTCCAATCTACTGAAGGATGAACTCGAAAATAGGCACTTGAACAGTATCACTTTCTCGTGGGAGAGTAGTGAATTGGTATAAAAGAATTCCTTGAGAAATTGGCATTATGATTAAAGACAAAAATAATAATAATAATAATAATAATAATAATAAACATCTATATGCCTTCACTTATTCGTGCTTGATTTACCTTATATTGAAAAATCCCATAAGATATTTATATTAAGGTTTTCATAGTTGAATATGTGAGTGAAAAAGCCTATAGTATATGTTTCGGAAATTGAAATCTTATGTTGTCATTATCAGGTTTATGAAATGAAACATGTGTGATACCATTCTTTGTGCTTAAACTTGTAACGTCCTATTTTAAATTGTTCAAGTGACT
The DNA here is from genome assembly GCA_949630135.1 of Balakata baccata. Classification (NCBI taxonomy): domain Eukaryota; kingdom Viridiplantae; phylum Streptophyta; class Magnoliopsida; order Malpighiales; family Euphorbiaceae; genus Balakata; species Balakata baccata. The sequence continues at coordinate 7,496 of CATIWF010133945.1, forward strand.
TCAAAAGTTACACATCAGTGAGTTTTTGGACTTACTAAAAATCTACAAACTAATACTGGATTAATGGTTGTATGGTAGATGCCCCTCCTCAGACCCTCACAAAGGAAGGAGCCTCATACACTAGGGACACCTTTTTTGGTAATTTTACTATGAAATCGAACTTTTTATGATGTAGTGATATCTTTACAGAACAAGTGTAATGATACTTGTGGCAAAAATCTGTTATTCAAATCATGCTGTACTTTCCTTTTCCAGACTTATAAACTTCCCTAATCAGAGACATCAAGTGCTATGCTTGCCTCATTCCTTCACAATAACTGTATAAATTTTGTCAGTTTTCATTTTTCTAGTGATTTATTGACATTGAATCAGGAAATTGATGATCCTGATAAAGAAAATTCAAGCATGGAGAAGACAAGTAACGATATAGAACAGAAAGGAACCAATTGTGTGGAAAAGATAAGTGATACAAACAAAGCAACAAGGAAGACAAAGTTGACAAAAGAGGAAAGGACTCACTTAATGGAGGAAAAAAAACTTAAGAAAGAAGTAAGTGTCATAATGATGGCACTGAACTTTTATTTCATATCACATTATACATAAAATTCGCTAACTGGAATCTGTTGTACAGCAAGAGAAGCTGCAGAAAGCGGCTCTGAAGGCTCAGGCTGCAGAATTAAAAAAATTGGATAAGGAAAAACAGAAGTGGGAAAAAGGGAAGTGTGCTTTAAAATCTATCGTTGCTGAAATTGACACTAAGGTAGTTGAACAGAGGTCCATTGGGGGTGAGTTTGTTTTCTTTTATATTTTCCTTTGGTCATTTCAGCAGATTTCTCTTTCTAATATCTGTTCCTTACTTATTTTACTTAATATTACAGGACATTTGCTTAATAGGTTTGGTGAAAAAGGCCTTACATACCGCATAACTTCAAATCCAATTGAAAAATCTATTGTGTGGACCATGAGTGTTCCAGAACATATTTCAGAGGTAATTAATTCTTGGTGCTGGTAGATTTTGTAAATACAAAGTAATTTATAAGATTGTAGACAATAATTTTTTTTTTTTTGAAGTTGAAATGTAATTAGGTGTGTAAAATATTTTATTGTTGGTACCAAAACTTTTGCATGTGTATCAAATTGGTACCAAAACTTTATTTTGTATCAAATTGGTACCAAAACTTTGAAGTTAAGTTTCAGATCATTGTACTCAAAACTTTTTCGGCATCAGCTTTAGCAAATCCGGCATCCACATTAGCATGAATCAACCAAAAAAGTGTTTAGTACCATGATTTGAAACTAACTTTGAAGTTTTGGTACTAATTTGATGCAAAATAAAGTTTTAACACTAATTTGATACACATGCAAAAGTTTTGGTACCAATAAAACATTTTACTCGTCATTAGGTTCACATTGTGGATGTCAATTTCCTGTTATCATGTCTTAAAATTCAATTTTTTTCTTTTTAAATTTATTGCAGCTTTCTCCCAAAGGAACTGAGATACGATATGTGCTACTTGTGTATGAGGCGGAGGAATTCTGCAATCTTGTTATCAATGAATCACTTATTGATCATGTTTCTAGAGTGCAACGCTGTTATTCATCTTATACAGTATGCTATCTCACAAATAGACTGATGGCATATATCAATAAAAGGTGAGAGCTGCCAAGTGTATTTTTATCTTGTTACTATTGTCATCTTTTTGTGTCTGAGTTCCATACATTTTTAGTCAACTCAGTTTTTTGGGCTAATAAAACATAAAATGCCAACTTTTTCCAAATTTAAAATTGTGGACATTTTTTGAAAGTGCTTTACTAATTAATATGGCCTATATTCTTTTCAGATTTTAGTTTATTTCTTCTCTCTCTCTCTCTCTCACACACACACATGTATACATATGCACTTTTATTACTCATGATCTTTTGAAGTTCTTTATAATTATACACATGCACTTTTATTTTTCCTGATCTTTTGAAGTTCTTTATAGTTTACCATTGGTAAAGATTCTTTTTCATCAGATGAAGTGAAGTTGTCTGTTTAATGATGTTAGCATTGGATTTGATTCTTGAATTTGTGATATTGACTGATACTTGATGTCCACAGTTCATCAGGAAAATTACTGTTGATTTTTCACTCGTACTTTCTGTTGTATCGAGATAATATTTTGTAGATTCATATATTAAGCTGTCCATATCTGTTAGTCCAATGTGTACCTTATTTTTTGCTGGCTCCTTGAAAAGATATTCCATTTTCTGTTGGCACCTTCCCTTAAATGCTGGTCAGCTTTATGAAGTTTGATGTGGTCTTATTTGTGTAATAGATTTTATGTTTTCATGCATATATGTTCACTAAATATACTTGCATCAATGTGTGCACACCTGGCAATTTATAATTATATTGAGATTTTACTCCTAAAATTGTCTTTGGCACCATTTTTCTGTACTTGCTATTCCAAATATATTATTGCATTAAATTGAAATGTTGATATTGACAATTTTAGGGAAAAGGAACAGTACAAAAACCCAGGAAATGATAATGGTTGGAGATGCCCGCCTATGGAAGAGGTCAAACTACTGACTCTATATTCATAGGATAGTAAGAGTTTTCAGTATGCAATATCTAGACTTTTTGAAGTAGTTGATCGTAATCTCTGAACCTTTTTCCTGCAGGTGCTGGCGAAGTTGACCACTCATTTTGTCAGGGTTCATTATAGGAATTGTATAGATGAAGCTGAACTTGCTGAGCATATTGTTGGTTTGACATGTAGCTTAGCATCTTGTCAATTCAGGTTCTTAATATGTACATTTTTGTCCATAATAAAGGCGTTTCTTTTATGCTGGATAAAAATCTGTGCCTTCTGCATAAATTTTTATATTTTATCTGGGCAATTTCTGAATCTATTTTAATTTTTTTTTTTAAAAATAAAAATTTGCAGAAATAAGTTAACAAGACTATCAGTGAATGCAAATGGGTCCCTAATCCCAAAGGGCTCTATTGACAGGAATTTAATAAAGAAAAATCCATGGTGAGTAATGATGTTCCAAATTATATTTTGCAGATTATTCATTGATGTACTACATTTTAAAATCAATCAAATACTACTTATTGTAACTGTCAAGGTTTTCTCCCATTGTATCAGTTGCATTCGGTTTTACCTTTATCAGTAAGTCATGCTCTTCCTGTATGGAGTTCCTGTCTATGTTATGAAAATTATGTTATAAATATTAACATGAATGTGCATATTGTACATATTTGCTACTTTTATAACACGTCCTTAAATACATATTCATTATTTTTTCCAAAATCCAAATAGTCACAATGTCACATGATTAGATGCATGAAAAATTTGAGATTTAGGGTAAACGCATTCCCTGTCACCCTTCCCCAACTGGAGTGAGAGAAAAGGCAAATGTAAAATTGATAAAAATGTGAAACCTAAATAGTAGTGGAGAAAATTTTGGAGAGAACTGCGATGAGCAGAAAGCAAGAGAAACTGAATATTGCCATTTCATGCAGGGGTACTCTATTATCATATAATATATAAAGTTTTTCATCTTTCATTAGTAGTTGTAAATATCTATCTTTTTGTATGAAATGATCTAAAATAAAACTTTAGCTCATAATTCAAGGGGTTCACCCATTATATAACACCATATAAGATATTGTATGCATGATCACTATATGATTAGTTAACAATCTGAAATAAGGATCACTTGTAATGACCATTATTAAGTTACAGAAAGATATTGAGTTTCTCTTTGAATTCCACCAAGGATATGAAACTCATCTGGAACTCTATCCAAGAAATGCTAAATCATGTGTCTCATTCTTTTATTTGCCTTCATTTATATTTCATGTAGCCACTGCCTATATAATTTGTGATTTTCCATTCTAATTTCAGGTTAAAAGCTTTGATATCTATCCCGAAGGTGCAGCCTCGATTTGCTGTTGCTATATGGAAGAAGTATCCTACCATGAAATCTCTTTTGCGTGTTTACATCGATCCTAGTATATCGGTAATGATGAGCGGGATTTCTTTTATATTTTCCCACTGATGCTTGGGATTTTTTTGTCGATGTCACTCCATCTTTAATGGCCTATATATTATATATTTCCATATGGTAGTAACATTTTTATTGGGTGTCTAACTCTAAAGACTTTGTCTCTCCACATAAAAATACCAAAAAATTACTAAAATTTTTGCATTCAAATAGCTTGAAGGTTCTGTGAGTGAGTAATTAAGTTTTAGAGCTCGCTAAATCTTGGGTTATTTCAGAACCTTGGGTCTGCTGGTGAAAGGAAATTTGGGTTTGCATTTAAGGGTACACTTGGGCCAATTTAACTTTGCCTTTAGCTTGCTGTGTGCGAACTCTAAGACCATAAAGCTCAACTTATTTCTAAAGCCTTTTTTTTTCCTTGAGTTTGAACTGGCCTTGTAAGAATCTTTGGGTACTTTGGATTATTTCAAGATAAACTAGGCAAGTGAAAGTACTCTTTTGGCATCACTTATAAAATCTTTGGGCACTTTGGAGTGAGGGCTTTTAAGGTTTTCGCGTATATATTTAAATAACATTTCAAGGTAAACCAGGCAAGTGAAAGTACTCTTTTGATTTCACCTGAAGTTGTAGTTAATTGCCATGCTTTTTGTATGTGTGCCTATTGTGTTTTCTACCATTTCAATTTCTTTGAGACAATAACATTTTGCTGTGCTGATGATAATTGAAATGTTGATCATGATATAAGTACTGCAAATAAATTCAGATTTTATACATTTATTATACATGATTCAGAGTATTCCCAAAATCATGGGTACTGATACTATAGAACTTGGCAACTATAGCACTATATTGTTATATGCTTCCTCCATCCCAAAAAGATAGTACACTTTCCTTTTCAAGAATATAATTATGTTATGTGTTAATGCTTTATTATGCCCTTATTTAATGTGCCATATCAACAACTATGAGTATCATTTCTTAGTTTTTCAATAATGCCCTTAATTATTGAGGGGTATATTAGGCAAAAAGAATAATTCAATCATATTGACTAAGTTTTCTTAATCTGTATGAAAAATAGAAGTTCATCTTTTTTGGGACAAAGGGATGCAAAGAAAGAAATACTTGCATTTTGATGGAACTGTGAAAATACCAGGGGTGAGGTTTTCTAAGCATTGTGCCAGGAGTTGACTTAATTGAACAGCTTTTCAAATTTCTTCAAGTTATTAGCATCTTCGTTGGTGTGTTCCAGTTTTGGCTATGATTGTCTGGGATATCTTAAACTGGAATTAAGGCTATCCCAAGTGCATTACAAGGGCGGGAATTACTACTGCTTTAATGTTATTTGGATAAACTTTGCTTTCATTCTCTATATGTGACTTCTGATGTGAAGAGCGTGGTCATTAAATTTATAGTTTATTCTCTCCCTCTTTTTATATTAATGAGTTGGTACCGTTACTGTAAGACATTTATCTTTCGTATCATATGGCAGGTACATGAAAAGGAGTTTCTTCTTGAGGACTTGACCATAGAAGGTTTACTTGGTGGTGAAAGAAGAGTTGGGAGGATTTGTTCAAAGCGAGTATACAGAGTACTTATGGCTCAAAGTGGAAGCATCAAAACTGATGATGTGGAGGATGGTGCTGATTTTTTCAGGCATGAATCCTCTTGAATAAATTGATGCAATTCTTGGTAACCAAAAGTAGAGGAATGTATATATCGCGTAATATAGATCGGTTCTTTCTGCCTGTAAGTACAGTTGATTTGTTACCTGATCGACAGCAGAATGTCATTGAAGATCTAGCTGGAATTCACTCCTTGAACATTAGAATTGACCTGCGTCCTCTATCCTTAAGCCTGTCATGATCAGAAGGTATGTTGACAAATTGATCCGAATCTAATAAATTTTGGATGAATGGAGAAACTGAATTCATTGAGGACTTCCTGATGCAAGTGATGCAAAGATGATCCTATAGAGATTGTCGTTGGGTCATATTAGTACTTAGCTATTGGAAAATTTTTTTTTTTTTTGGGTGATTTTATTACATATATTACCTTAGAGTTTTGATCCCAATGTTTTAAGTCTATTTTAAAGTTCCACCATGTGTCTCTTTGAATTTATATATGTAGAGAAAAGCAGATGTGAGAAAATGGAGATGCACCTCAAATGAGTTTTAATCCCAATGTTTTAAATCTATTTTAAAGTTCCACTATTTGTGTCTTTCAATTTATATATGTAGAAAAAGAAATGATATATTGTTTTAGAAAAATGTTACTAACACTTTTTCGTGCATTTTTCATATAAAAATGATATGTCTCTTCACTTATAAAATATTATTAGTTTTTATAATAAAAGCTAGTGTTTTATACTCTCTATATAGAAAAAATAGGTCTAATTCTTTTTTCACGCATATTAAGAAAATTAGTTAATTTGGTTAAATTTATGATTCTTGCTTGATGTTTTTCAAAAATAATCTTTATTTATTATTATTTTGAAAATAACTATTTGATCTTTTTAATGTAAGATTCAAATTAATACTTTTGGCGATGTCAATCAATTTTAAGAGTTATTTAAAGCAAGAATTGGAAAAAATAACAGAAAAGATAAATAATCTGTAATTTCGGCCATCAAAAATAAAAGTGAGGATTTTTTAGTTACAGAAGAGTAAAAAAAAGAAATATGTCTATTAGAAGTGTATTGTTTATAATGTGCGGTTGAAGTGGGAGAGGCACTTTGTAGAGGGCTTGCTATTCAAAAATCCAATATGGAAGCTTTGTTTGCGGGCTTGACCATCAATAACCTAAACTCTGGTTGCTTTATAATTATATTGTTTCTTTTGGCCTTTGGTAGGTCCAAACCACCAAAAGAAAGCAACTAAACTTTGATTGAGTGGAGTGGTTTCCTCTCTTCTAACATGTTAGGGGTCTCCATCTTTAGTTCTTTACTAATTCAGCCACCACTAATATAGTTATTACGAAGCAATTGTGAACCATGATGGTAGCCATATGCCTGCTCACACAGCCACGTTTTATTCCAAATTTCTACATCTGTCCCTGGTTAGTGTTTTACAACCTTGTCCACTATCTTAATACAAAAAAGTACATTTTGGTCTCTGAATGATTCCATTTAGTTTTTGAATTTCTATTATATGATATTAGATTGTTTCGTATTTTATTTTAGATTTAAATTTGATAGGTTAAATACTTGTTTATGAATTCGAGTTCAATGAAGCGATAAAAAATTTAGAGTTGGTAATTTGTATGAATATGTCATGCCATTATACGATAAAATTATAAATATATTACTTCATTTTGTGTAATCATGTAATATATAGACATTTTTATATATAAAAAAAAAAAACATGGGTATTCAAAATTTTGTTGAATTCCTCCTTGGCTCCATCACAATGTTGTAACTCTTCTTTTTCTTTTACTTTCCTGGATTTTTTTTTTTTGGACAGACTTTTCTGGATTTAAGAACAAATTAATAAAAAGAGTGAGTTTTCTTTCATAATGAGAAATGAAACATATCCTCTTACTATATAATTTAAAGGAGTTTAGTTTCAGGAAAGGAAAAAGCAACCTAAATAACAGGAGCATGGAACCCAGGAAATTGAATTTCTTTTTTCCTTTTTCTAACTCAAAATGCTATTATTTATTTTCATGAGGAAACTTTTATACATAAAGGAAAGAATTAATTGCCAAAGCATTGACAACAATATATAGATTTCCCCACGCGGCTGCTTCAATAATGCTTATGGCCCTCCATACACCATTGTCTCCCATCATATCCCATAAATAATATTTTCCCATCAAATCAAATATCATTCATTACCACAATCTCATTTATCTAATAATAATAATAATAACAGTTTCTTTTTTTTATTTTCCTGATTGATGTCATTTTCTTTTATATATACTGATAAATATAAATTATATTTTTTAGTTTTTTTTATTTCAAATTAAAGTAGAGATGAATTAAGAATTATATATCCAATTATATTAAATAATTCTTTGATAACGATCAAAATAAAAATGTATATTTTTTTATGAACACAAACAGAAAAAAAAAAATGTTAATTGTTAAATTGAAAAAAACACATATTTGGTAATGCACACCCCACTAACGTGCAAAATGAAAGATATTGCACGTAAACCATCCATAAAATGAGCATGTCTTGCACTATATAATAGAGTTGAAGACCTAATTTCCTCTTTGTGTTATTTTGATCATGGAGAAGAGCAAATCATTCTCCGGTTATCATAATGCCTACTCGGAAATCCGGCTAGGGTTCGAGGACCGATCTAAGTCGTACAGTTTTAACGGTCCAACCACGACTGGCAAGATGGATGAGCTATCATCCTCAGGCAATCCAGAGATGAAGAGGAGGAAGAGAGTAGCTCAATATAACATGTATACCATGCAAGGTAATCTTAAAACATCCTTCAGAAATAGCTTCAAGTGGATCAAGAGCAAGTTTGTCCAAGACTATTTTTGATGTTTTAATTAAATCAAAGTTATTCCCTAATCCAATGCTTCTATGTGTGATATTATTATGATATTTTGTGAATAAGGAAGTTCTTGGATTTGGAATTTGCCCCCATTATTATCATCTTTTTGTACATAAATTCACTTTTAAATAAAAAATCGTTTAACGTTCTATTCATCCAATGATCTATTAGAAATTTAAATTTAGGCCACCTTTATTTGTCATTTTTACTATTTTATCCTTTGAACCATTTTTTAACCGGAGTTACCCTTTGTCATATCTAAAAATAGAGTATGTATTTCACATATTAATGTATTTTTTCGATACATAATGTTATTATATAATGGTCAAGTATGTCCTTTTTTCAAAATATTAAACGGCAAACTGGTACAAAAATAAAGTTTAAGGGACAAGTTGTACCAAAGACCTATCAAAGGGTAAAATGACAAATGAACAAATTTCTATGAATGGATATACCTTATGTCTTATATATACAGTGGCGGATCTTAAGGGGGCTAATGGGGCCACAATCTCCCTACTTCAAACAAAAATACTATAGTTAATTCAGTTTCTTTCCATAAGTTTTTAACCCCTCCTCTTTTCATCTGAGATTTCATTATTTCATTATTAAAAATAAAAAATAAGATATATTTCTTTTGTATTTTGGCTCAATAACTATTTAGCTTTTTTTTTTTTTTTGCTTTATTTATATTTAGATATAATATATTTATTATATATGTTAATTACATAATATAATTTTAAAAGGCTAAATTACCAACAAAAAAAATCTAAACTTTTATGTTTATATCAAAAACTAACATCTACTTTCAATTTTTTTCAGCTAAATGAATGACTTTTAATATTTTATTAATTTAGATGTTTTGGTAAATTTGGAAGAAATAATTGCTGATTTGTCTGAACTTTTCGATAAAAATATATTTTTTTTACTAAATAGCTTACTCATCAATATTTTATAGACATTTTGTTAGCCCAGAGACTCGATAATGTTGATATTACAATAATAATAAGCATTGTTATAAAAACCGGTCCGGTCTATTTAATCGATTTAACTAAAAACTGGTCATCAGGCCATCGGTTTTCAGTATCAAATCCGGAAAAATAATTGACCGGTCGGAAAACTGGTGAATCCACCAATTGAACCAGAAACTGGTGACCCGGTCACAATTTCATCCGGTTGAAAATGATGATAAAATGGTGAATAGGGCGCTGCTAGGATTTGATGATGAGAGGAATTCTTCTCTTAACCATTTGACCACCTACCAACTCTTATTTAAGTGTAAAAGAAAGAAATAAAATTTATTATATATATATATTTACATTGTTTATATATTCATCTATATTTTTTATTAGTAATGTATATTTCTTATTAGTAATATATATTTCCAAAGATTTTAGTATAAGTTATTTGATTAATATAAAGAAGTTATTTTAATTTTAAAATACATTATATATTTAAGTAATGATTTTTTTTAAAAAAAAAGTTTAGATATCTATAATATTATATATATATATAATATTTTAATTTAGAAATTAGTTATTTATATGAATAATGGTATTTCTTATTATTAATAATATTAGTAATATGTATCATAAAAATATTTATTTTAATTATTTATAAACTTGTTCATATTATCTAAGAGTCATGTCATGTATATTCGATAAAGTTGAATTTTAATATTTATATTTTCAATATTAATATGCAACACTACAAAAATTTACACAAATTATTTTGATTCCTATAAAAATATTATTTAGATTGATAAAAATGATACATTAGTCATTATCTATTAGTCTTGTGCACCAGGAATAATTTTTAACAACTTATCTTCTATTTTTATTATGTATGAGACATATTGTATCTTATTATATATGAAATATGTTATATTTTATAAAAATCTCATATAGATTGGTTCGACTCTGGTTCAATTTTAAACTCATGACTTGTTGCCTTTTCTAATTCATTGACCGGACCGAATTTTACAACCTTAGTAATAAGCAATTGATTGGCCAAAAAGTTTGAACACATCAACAATTCTTTCCATGTCTAAATTGATAAAATATCAACAGTTGATTCATGTAATTGAAAAAATTGAAAGTATATGTTATTTTTTATGCAATCCTAAATTCATAAAATTTTTTTGGCAATTTAGCCATTTCAAAATAAAAACGTATGAATTTGTCCTTTCTATGTTAAATTTCCGGTCTGCCACTGTATATATATATATATATATATATATATATATATATATATATAACCAAAGTTCCTTATGAGATTAATGGCTCTTTATAGGTACAGTTACCTTTCTTGCACAAAGACTTTTATCATGATGCAGCTTTTTACTATACAGAGTTATTGCTGAGCTGGTGTTAGTTTCCCATACAAGTTTATCTCAGCTCTGGTAGTGCTTTCTTACTAATTAATCATTTATCAGTAAGCAATGATTATTAATATCCCCATAACCAGAAATGCCTGTACCATATAACTATATACTTATATAATAGATGGGTTGTAATCATATGATTTGGCCACAAATATGTTAAGATATATTTACTGATAGAAGCTGTATATGTGTCTGTGCCTAATTGGTGTTCTTTTGTAGTGGAACTTGTTTGTATTTTCAACCTAATCCATCATCATAAACCAAGATCTTCTTCCTATGCCATTAATTCCTTAACCTCTTACTTTATTTTTCCAGTAATCTGAATTAGCATCCAACATATCCATTAAAATTTTATATAACATTTAAAAAACCGAATAAACTGAACCAAAATATTTTACCTTGATTTGGATATAAACAGAACCGATTAAGTGGACTGCCCTAAGATTATGAGTTAATTTCCCATCATGAATTATAATGTTTGTTGCTTCTTGCAAAAAATTCCATATGTATAGTAAATTTTCAAAGATAACTCATAATCTACCGTTTTATAAGAATATTCAACTAGAAAAATATAGTTATCTATATATATATATATATATATATATATATATGATGGAAATTATTTCATTTGTATGAAACAATACACACACATACTGTGCATACTCAAAGCAAAGAAGGTTGTTTGAGGCTATGAGCTAAAGAGATTCAAATGAACAGAATAAACAGGTTCATATACATAAGAATCTAAAACACATGCAATTTCACTCAATTTCTATGATGTCAAGTGAAAAACCAAACAAGATATCAAAACAACTCGACGTGCATAATCAAGAGTCACTTCCCCTAGGATTTAATCTTTCAATCCAAAGAGTTTTGATATCTTTTCCGGATCAAGAGTACGAAAATCCAAAGTAGAAACAGACCGACGATAATTAGGCATACCATTACCTCCATTGTGGTTAATGATATCTGTAATAGAAGCCTGTAAGAGAGTGAAGTTCTGTATATTCTTGGTTGCATTAGGATGAGCCTCAGTTCTCCTCGATCTATCTTGGCGAGAAGGAAGAATTGGTGAAAATGATGGATGTAGGCTTTGTTTTTCCCTAATTGTTTTCAGACTAGAAGCAGTGCTGCTTGCACTGTTTCCTGTCTCTTGGCCGCTTAAGTTTGATTCTGAATACCTCTCCATCTATTATAAAATACACAACATTATTCACAAGCTAGATGAGTTTTCCATATATTCATACAATAGTAGATTGCTTTCTTCACTGTGTTTCTTAAGAAAATTTGTTCAAAGTTTTGCTGCAATTCTCACTGAATAATCCATTTGTTGGCAATAACACTACCAATTTATTAGAACTAAATTTTCATAGTTAAATTGTCAATAAAATTAAGCTCATCTCTAAGGGTAAAAATTAGATATGAAGAATGAGTTTTACCTCTTTAGAAGATTCATTAGTACTATCCTCTTTGCTTTGTTGAGTATTCACATTACTGCTTCTGCTGTGGCCTTCATGACTTTCCTGAGAGGGATGCTTCTTCGACCTCCTACACCTATAAGATAGAGAAACACCATTGATATATCTAGCAGTTATACGAATTATCTTATAATGGAAATAAATTTTACAGATTTTTCAAAGTGACAGCATACTTCTTCCTATGGTTGGCTTCACTTTGGTGATCCTCCTCTCTATATACCACCGGTAGACCTGACAGTTCACATGCCAGCGGACTTGAACTGAAGAACTGTAAGCAGAAAGAAAAAAGTTATAATGCGTACAACTTCCATAATCTGAAGCAATGATAATTAATAATAATAGTGCTTCTTGTTGTTGACCATGTCTATTGACTTGCTCCTTTCTAAAAACCTGTTTTCGTTATTCCTTAGGCTAACATGGCATATTAACGATCTGTTTGACATTACTAATATACTATTACTTCTTTCTTATTGAGAAACATATTACTTTAAATAGGGTAAATATGTTGATAAAAATTTGAGATGGGTTTAACATGTTTTGCATTTTTATCATAAAAATTTTTGACGAGAGAAGAAATCAATTTGGGGACCAAAAAAATCTAAGAGGGTTACCCTGAAAAACAAAGTTTAACCTTAATGCCGAATAGACAGTTAATTCGAAAAATGTCTTGAATTATGAAATTCTTCCTGTACTTTCAGATCCAAAGAATGAGTTAACTATGACAAAGAAATATAATAATAAAATAAAAAGGGAGAAGAATAAGAACTAGCTTTACCACATATCAATAATCACAAAGAAAAGAATTTTCTGCTTACTTGACTTTGAAGAGCAGAAGCAGCCGTGCCACGATATGCAGGGTTCAGAGCAAGAAGTGTGGTCACAAGACCAAAAGAAGAATCAGGAAAATCCTTGAAGGCTTCTTGAAAACTAGGTTTGTAATGTTGAGGTGGTCGGAAGCTTGTTGATAGCCTCATTATCTTCCAATAATCCTCTGATGGTGACCCACAGAGTTTGAATATCCTGTGAAGTTGCTCAACCTGAATACAGCAAAAGCTATTCTGATCAAATTGCCGGTAAGTTTTATTTTATTTTATCAGGATGGTGGTAATAAACATCGACAAACAAGCAATGAGGCTTCATTCTAGCATTAAAGGATTTAAAATTGAGGCTTGAAACCAAGTGGTTCTGGGCATTAATCCTGCTAATAATGAATTATTATCAGGGTTATCTCTTGTGGTTGGTGTTCCATGTTAAATATAATATTAGCCCAAGGGAATATACCCACACCTTTTCTGAAAATATGACTAGACAAGAAATGGTTAAACGCCCTCAATTTTCTAGATCATCCTATCTATATCAATCTTTACATCCTCACACACAAACAAAGAACACAATTTAGTGTCAGGGGGCCTTGGCTGGGACATCTTGATTGGTTTCTGACATGTTTTTCTCCTTATTACAGTCTCCCTCCTTCAGCAAATAAGAAAGTGAGATCCCTGGCTTGACCAGTTTCTTTGTTTAATTACTTTGCCTTGTGCATAAAGAAATACGTCAATAAACTTCGTACGAAGCAAAGGGATTAAAATTGCAATGGGCAAAAGGTTTACCTCTGTTCTACCAGGCATAATTGGTCTTCCAAAGAACATCTCGGCTAACAGGCACCCTGCACTCCAAAGATCAATGCCTACTCCGTAATCTGTGGAACCCAACAGTAGCTCTGGAGCTCTATACCACAGAGTCACGACTCTGCTAGTAAGGGGTCGTTTTGGTTTAGGAAAGAAAAAATTTGCAAGTCCAAAATCTGCTATTTTTAGCCTTCCATCTCTGTCTATCAGCAAGTTGGGAGCTTTAATATCTCTGTGTAAAATCCCCCTTTCATGGCAGTGTTGAAGACCTGAAAGCAGTTGATGCATATAACATTTTACCTGTATCAAAGACCCCAAAGTGAATAATGATTAAATTTTCTGATATACAACAAAGTTAAAGACTGAATTGAAGAAATCAAAGAATGCAACTCTTAGAAGTTTTTGCTCGAAAAGGCTATGATATTATGTAATATAAAAGCTCAAATTAATAAGAGAGACTTAAGAGCTAGGATATTTATTTTAAAATCTCGAAGAAAGGCAAAACACTCAAGTACACGCTGACTTTTTTTTTTTTTTTAAAGTTCCATTGAAATAGTAATTTCCGACTACAATGGTTGACAAAAATCAAACAATAAATGCCTATTATTTCATGATCATTATGGTGTCTAATGGCCACAAAAATATAGTTGTAGTACCAAAGACAAGAAGAGTTGCAACCTGTGGTTCAGTGAGCCTCTGGCCTGGACGGGAGATGACTTTAGTTAAATCTGTCTGCATGAAATCAAAGACAAGGTAAAGACTATATTGCATCCTCGATGTGGCTACTCCTTCAAGCTTGATGATATTAGGATGATCTAGCTTCTGTAGTATCATTATCTCTCTCGCCATAAACTTAATACTCTCGGACTCTGATGTGTCGAAGCGAACCTTCTTTAGAGCAACAATTTTACCAGTATTCCTATCTCTGGCCTTGTACACATTGCTATAAGTTCCTTGGCCTACCTGCAAGAAAAGAAACAGAAACCTAATTCAGACGATATATATTTCTCTCTTCCAAAAACTTCAATACATAAAAGCAATTTCATCACCTTCCCATTTAAGAACTTATCTAATAGTTGGGTCTTTTGATCTAATTGCTTAGCCTTTTGGGCTAAATTGAATATCATTGTATATTCTAACCTCATTAACCCAATTTTTATAAGGAAACTCAAACTTGATGTCTTACCCAAATTGAGAGACGCAACAACTTCCAGGCTAACTCTACAAACATGCATAAAGATGACTGAGACACAAGTTACAGGATACATGTGCGTATCACGTCACAATGAAAATGAAACTCTTAAGACTTGCTTTATGTTTGTGTTCGTGCAAACAAGAAGGAAAAGGTAACATTATTAAGCACTAACCTTCGCTAGTTTATCATAAGAATCAGCACTCTTAAGAACCAAACCAGCCAAAGCCTCTGCAGGAATGTTGTCAACAAGCCACTTAGGCCACCCATCAACCAGCTCATCTGCAGCAATTTTCTTCAAACTAATTCTACGGGATACATCGCCAACACCTCCATTCTTCACCCCTTCTTTAGAGAGTGGTCTCTCTCCACCATATCCATCACCATTAACAGCTACCACTCTCTTATTTTCACCATCTTGCCTAAACAACTTACCAGCAGGATCACTCCCTGTCTGTCTCTGCCCATTAGGCCTACCTACATACCCACGTTCCTGTTTGAATCTATCGAGCCCCCGATTAGGAGGTGATCTTGGTGAACTACGTGTAAGAACACAACCCATTTCTCAAAGTCCTCAACTTTTCGCGGAGAATCGAAAATACGTTGATTGCTAGGTCTAGGTGACATAGTAGAGATAATAGAAGTGAAATGGGATTTTGTCATTATGGGGGCAGGCAAAAAAAATTTTTGATCATACAAGAATGGCGAATCAAAGGAAATAATTGGCCGTTCTTTGGCCGGCATTGGTTTGGATTTTTGGAAAGATAGAATGAAATTAGGTCCAAGTGAGTCTGGTGTGTCAGCCAGCAATCTCCGCCTGATTGAGGATGAGTTACATAGGAGAGCCATAATCAATGCTTTGCGCTATGTTTCCAATGATTTGGTTATTCTCCCCCAAGTTTTGGCGGGCACAACAAAGTTAGCTTGTTCAGTTATATTACCTATTTGGCAACTTTTCATGGAGGGAAGAAAAATTAAGGAAATTAAATTTATTTAAAAAAAAGAAAGAAAGAAATTTTATTTAACACGTTATTTGGAAATTTTTCGTGGGAAGAAAAATTAATTTTATTTTCCATTCTTTATTTTTTTTATTATATTTTAATTTAAAGTAATGTAAATAAAATAATAAGGTAAATAAAAAAAATAAGACATTTTTTTTATTTGGATAATTTATTATAAGAAAAAAATATATAAAGTATTACATGTTTATATTTTTTTCACGTCGTTTTATAATATGTTAAGTATTTACTATAATAATTAAGAATAAAAAATAATTTTATAATATTTTTTATTCAATTTTTTATATTTTCATTTCGTTTTAGGAAAAAATTAAAAAAATAAAAATTATTTTATATTTCGCTTTTTTTTAATTTCCAAACAAGAGAAATTAAGAATATTTTTTTATTTTATCTCTTTATTTTTTTTCATATTTTTTATTTATCCAAACATTCAAAGTTCTCACTCCTTATTTTCTTTCCTACTTAAACATGGCAAAATGACAATTTTTTTTATTTTAGCTCTATATTTTTCTTTTCTCCTATATTTTTTTCCTTTCTCATAGTTTTTTTTATTATTTTTTTTAAATATACAAAAAATTCTAACGTTTGGGATTCTTCATGCTGATGACATGGACATCTCATCTGCCTGGCGATTGCCAACTTTGGATATGATGGCAATTCAATATGGATATGTAGATTTCGGCTCCGTACTGAATTGGATGATTTTTTTACCAGATTGAGGCAAGTTAAGAAAAAATCCAAAATAATATTCAAAATAGGAATGACATTTATGCACCTTACCATATGTCCCATCTTAAAAGAAAAAAAAAAAAATATATATATATATATATTTTAAACTTTATTAAGTATTTTAAAAGTATATTTTAAATTTTTTTATTTAATTGATTAATTTTTTTAATTTTTTATAAATTAGTTTTTTTAAATACACTTATAAAAAATATTTATTTATTTACTTTTACCAAAAGTAATTTTTAAAACTAAAAAAATTAAAAATATAAATTTTTTAAAAAATATATTTTTTTAAAATTCACTGCAAAATGGCCCTATAATATATAAATTGTTATTAAATATTATAAATAGTGCTTATATTTTTTTAAAAAAGTTATATATTTGATATACCTGATAGAAATTATTAAATTAATACATATAATGATTATAAAAACTATCTTAGAATAATGGTAAATACTTTAATAACTACAATTTCATTGGTATATATGATTATAACTATGTGCAAATATTACTACTTTTTATCTTTTAAATTATTTTAGCTTTAAAAATGACATAGTCAATTAGTTTAAATTTTTAAATATGGTGATTATAATAGTTTAGTTTTTTTTTACACTAGATATTTACTTTTGCTAGTTATTTATGAACTTATTAATATTATCATTTTATTAGTTAAATATGATTTATGGAACATTAAAGAAATTAAAATATTAAATTTTTTATAATTTTCTTTTATTTTAGATTTATTTTAATGTGAGTGAAATGAATAACTTAAATATATATATCAAATATAATTAAACTAAAAAATATAACAGAAATATCCGACTTCACTTGGAAATACATGACCACATTTGGAACGGAAATGAAAATTAATATTATTTTCTATAAGAATAAAGAACGGAGATGGAAACAGAAAGAGCAAAATCTAACTTCAATCCGGCCCATTGTCACTTCTTAACTTTTGGTGATTAAAGAAAAGAAAAATATTTTTTTATACACTTTCTATCAAAATAATTATTCCAACAATTTTTATCCCAACTTATTCTAATTTATATGAAGTATTTATATTTTTAATGCAAATTGAATACAAGTTCTTCTAATCACAAAATTGATATAAATACAATAATTAATGAATATATATATATATATATATATTGCTTTGTGATTAATCTACATATTATATGATAAATTAAATCTAAGAATTTTCTGACCATAAACAAATAAGTAAAACAAAATAAAAACCTAGTTTCCATAAATTCTCTCCATCTAGCCAACAATGAACATGTTGCAACCATCTGCTATTCAGTAGTAGGATCAATATTCTTAAAACAATAAACTCATTCTTACATTTTCACGTCAAAGTGAAATAGAGTACTTAATCTTTTTTTTCTTTCATTTAATGCCTATTGGTGTTCCAAAAGTCTCTTTTTCAAACAAGAAAATGAAGAAAACAAAAATTTCCAGTTGGAAACCATTTCTTTTTCAGAAAGGCAGTTTACAATGTTCACTTCAGCTTAGGCCAAATAACATGTATAGCATACGCCAATGATACTGACAGTTGAATGAACATGTAAGAAATAAGAGCATACTAATGGAGGCCAATAACTTAAACATAAGGCAGCATATGATTTCTGTTGTCTCTCAACTCAACAGATAGCAAATTCAAATTTACCAATATAAATCTGTTGGAATCAAAGAGTAATGAAAACGCTACCCCACTTGTCATTTCTTCTAATTGCTGACTTAAAGACCAAACTTGAACATATAATTCTATAATGTATTTACCCAGCCATCAGGATTGAGAATATTTGTTTCACTTTAAATATCCTGTACATTGCATCTTAATGATTAGAACTTCAAGGATTAGCTAACAATTCTGCTGATGCTTAAACTGTCACCGTTAATAATCTTTCTGGAAGAAGACAGGCCAAGATCAAAAGGTCCCAAAGAGTCCGTCTGCAGCAAGTCACCATAAGCTGATTAGCAATTTCTGAGGTATATCGTAGAAAAATCATAACAGGAATCGTTATCCACTCCAACAATCATTATTCATGTATCTATTAGCAACCATTTACGGAGCACAAATAAAGGTTATCATAATAAAGTAAAAGAAAGGAAAAACATTATGTTCATAAATTCAAGTACCCATTTGATCCCTGACAGCCCCAGGCTGCTTTCGTCATTATAAATTCGAGAACAAAGTGACAGGTCTGTTTCTGATTCTTGAAATACACAAAGTTGTGAAGGGCTAGATTGGTGGTTGACCTGCAAAACAAAGAAACATAAAATGCTTTCTGGACTGATTACTAAGACTCTCGGATTCATGATAAACACCGCCATAGCATCAACTAGGAATATTTTTACCGTGGGAACTAATAACCCAGAAAACAATCCCAGCAGATTTCTTAACCAAAGTATGATCGTACCAATTATCAGAGATACTATGCGATTAAAATCTTAAGAGCCTAATCAGTATTAATATCTCATACCACAAAAAATGTGTGAGAAGTGAAATATTTTCCAATTATGCCCATAAACTAAAGGAGCAAAGTAAACTCCAACCTTTCAAATACAAACTAAGCCACGGCACTGTGATTGTGATACACACAATCAGCTCCCAAGTCACATTTCAATACCAAATTCGACTGATAAAGTACTGATTAAAACTGAGCGAACCTCATTAATATTTGGATGTTTAAAGGACTTGGAGACAACATCCTGGCTGCAGTTATGAGAATAAGGGCTTCCACCCAAACCAAGAGCATCTTTGCTCGAGGAAGAGTTTTTCTGAAAAGGAAATGCATGACAGGTGTTTTCAGCATCCAAAATCGATGAAGTTGAACCATGAGGCAGCCTTGGAGCTTGGGAATAGTTCACTTGGGCCATGAGAAAAGCATCAAATGAATCAGATATTAACTGAGATGGCTGCAAGCCTGCATTATTTTTATCTGATTTTGAATCATCAAAATTACTGAACCTGCCCTGCAAGGATGCTTCAGATAGCAGGCCTCCAATACTTATATTAGTTAGACTATCATCCCATAATGATGACGTCTGCCCTATGCCAGCATGCATCTTCACTTCATTGTGCTGCATAGATCCATGTAAGCAAGTTTCAAAAAGCAGAACATTTAAGAAGCACATTTTATTTGGAACTTTATATATAAACCATAGATAGCCTCAATTTTATATAAGGCCTACTTCAAAAATGATTTCTGGACAGTGATAATATAAATTAAATTATTTTGGGCAGTCAGACAATTCCAACAAATTTACACATCCTAACTCATCACCATAATGACTTATCATATATGAATTATTGACCTAAGCGATAAATACTCAATCTAGATGTGAGTATATATAAATTTTGTTTAATATTGAAAACTAGTAAATCGCATAAGGACAGATAAAAATGAAAGTGAAATATAGTACCATTGTTTCTGATAACCCATTGGAAGGCATTTTATCAGCCATGCTTGCATCTTTAGCTCCTGCTCCACTTACAATTGTTGGCTTCAAATCTTCACTTGTAGCCTCAATTTGTTTCTGTTCAGCACATATACCTTCTAAATTATTACTGCAACCCTTCTGCATCCCTTCAGGTTGTAAAAAGGACTCACAGGGCGTTGAATTTGAAGACACTCCAGAGGACTTATTTTCACAATCAGAAAACCAACCATACCTTAAGAAAGGATTGAGTCAGAAATTTAAAGTAATTACTATATACCGAAATATAAAAGAAAACTATAAGGATAATAACCTTAAGCGGAAAATGGAAGGGCTCCCAATGGACACATAGACATCTCCAGCAGTGAGATCATCGTCATTCAATGTCCATCTGTAACTAGCTAAATCCTCGGATAATATGTATGGGAAAAGCTTGGGTTCTCCAGTAGCAATACTTGAACCACCCCACTTGCAATTTAGATGTTTAAGCACAGAAGATATCTTTTTCCGAGAGCTTAAAGTTAGCTCCAAGTATGGATGATATCCATCCTGTCCAGAACAATCAACTGTCAGAGACATATTTAAATTCAGAGGATTTTCCTATCTTGTTCAATACCAGAGGTTTCATATGATTTTACCTTTTCCAGTCCCATTCGAGTGACTTCATTCAATGGAAAAAGCTGCAACTTGATCTTTGCAGAAGGATGAAGAATCTGTTTTGGAAATTGCTCAACTGGAAGTATCTCACTGGTTGTTTCTGCATAATATTTTCTTTTGTCTAGAGGACGTGAACATAATACCTGAGTTGACCCAGAATTTGAAGAATGCTTGTCTGTTTCAACCAAAAGTTTTTCACCTTGCCCTAATTGAGATAAAGTTTAAAATTTAAGCTGAACTTACAATTATAGATACAATAAATAGTAGTATATCATGCAAAATAGGACTAATAAGCACAACTCTGGCCGTGAATGAAAATCTCAAAAATTAAAATAAATAAATGACTTGGTACACTTTCATCTGCATTAAAGAAATTAAGTCATAGCAGGTCAGGGGTTCAAATCTTAACAACCCCAATGTAAAAAACAAAATAAAATAAAATAAGATTAAAAAAAGCAAGAAAAGAAAATAAGGTATATTTAAATTGAAGCTTTGATTGAATGATCAAACCTGCAGGTTTAGGACATTGCCCCATCGTTCTGTTAGTAGATTTACCAACTTGAATCTGAGTTGCACCCACTTTGAGTTTTTTGGGAGCTTCTGCCTCCTTTGCAACTCGTTTTTTAGTAAGTTTCATGGAAGTCCAGCTTTTCTGCAAAGTCTTCAATACAGTCAAAGATAAATTTATCCTTATTCTCACATTATAGTCCTTAAAACCCAAGTTTCAAAGATAGTGAAGATTTTAAAAATCTGCATCAATTTGCAGAACAATTATCGCAGTTGACAAACCATTTTTCTTTAAATTTGTTTACATCCATTGCGCATCTAGCACCCAAAAAACACATGAACACAGTCACACAAAGGAGAACCGCATTTCAAGGAAGTTATCACACTAATGGTTTCTGCCACTGCCACATCATTTTAATAAACAAAAACATAGCTTTCACCTACCACCCTCACCCAAAAAATAAATAAATAAGTAAAAATAACAAGCACACAAAAATGACAAGATGCAATTGCATCAATATAAGAGCTTGCAAAACCCTATCCAAAAGCGAGCAACAACTATCTTATAATGTGAATGTCTCCACTATTCTAAGGCATAATTCAATCAAAATAAGCTGAGATTCAGAAACTTATCAGACAGATCCACTTAAAACAGGGGGGAAACGGACCTAATAAACTATTTAAATTCTACACAGGCTATTTTCAGTTCGGACTTCAGTAAATAATTAAAAAAATCATTTTTTTTTCAAATCCAAGGAAGAATAAAAGAAAGAAACTAAAATGCCTCTCTAAGCTCCAAACCACTGCCTCAATTGCATCGACTCTTGGTAACATTAAAAAAAAAAAAAGGAATTTCAAAAATTCCAATCACCCTAACCCCACAGACACCCGAAAAGGAAAATTAAGGAAATTCATCAGCTTGGAACATTACGTCAAAGTGAATTTCTAAACAAAGATCGCAGCATAGATTAGGGTTTGACTAAAAACAATGGACTAAGAAGAAGAAAACAGGGGAAATAAGATAAAGAAAAACTTCGATAATAGATGAAGCAATCAAAAAATTGAATCAATATTCAAGCTATAGCCTATAGATAGTGGAAATGGCATACCTGAATCACAACCTAAAAAACAGAGAGAGGGAGAGAATCAAAGATTTGAAATCTGACAAAATAGTAACGAAAATGTTGGCGGGAATGAATTTTATCTGGTAATGAATATTGTAATGTGGCGAACTAAAGCTGCGGGCTTAGACTTTGTAACCGACTTAAGGAATGGGTAGGGCTCGGGCCTTTGTGGCCTATTTATGATTTACAACTATAAGGGCTCGTTTTGAATTGAATTTGGAAAAATATTTTTTGAAATAAAAATTTGTAATTTTTAAAGTTTTTGAATTTTAAAAATTGATTTTTGTAGAATCAAATAAATAAATATTTTTTTCTAAATCAGGTTTCAAAAAAATAATTTAAAAAAAATTAATCAATTAAATAAAAAAAATTCAAAATTTATTTTTATAATATTAAATAGTAATCTCAAACAATCCCTAACCTAAAGGTTTTTTTTTAAGAATACTGAAGTTATTTTTTATAAAGGCTAAGCAACCCTTTCAACTTTAATTCGGTACAAATAATCCATCAAACTTCAAACTCTGTGCAATTATATCTCTTACATATTAGATCTCTTAAATCAAAACCGTGAGTCAATTCGGTCAAGTGAGAGGTGACTCACTCTATAGAATATAGTTTATAGGCTAATTTGTACTGAGTTTAAAATTCAATAACTTATTCATGCTGAGTCAAAATTAAAGGAGTGACTCGCGCCATAAAATATAATTTAGAGAATAATTTACACATTTTACCTTTTAAAAATTGCATAATTATGCCTTGAATATATAGTTTTTTTCTCATATATAAATATTTAAACAAATTAAGATATATATTTTTTTTTCATATTAAATATATGGAGAAGTGTTTATTATCTGATTTATATTACTTTCTGCTATTATTTTTTTTTATATGTTTATTAACAAGTATTTCTATTTTTTCCATGAGAGTCTCATAATATTAAAAGTACGATATGTGTCACTCATAATAAAAAGGTAATTGAAAATGTAAAAAGAAATTAATAAGTATTTCTAGAGCATAAAATTACATCAGCAGTTTAATGATTCTAAACTTTTAATCAAACTACATAACACGAGTGATTTCTCGATTTGTGTTCGTCATATTTTTGTAAACACCCTCTGTATCGTTCCAATTTTAACAGAATATAAAACACGAGATTTAATTTGTATTCATTGGCTTCTCATAGCCTATTAATTTTATTTTTCTCTAATTGAGATCCTTTTTTTTTTCTTGTATTGTTTTTGTCTAATTTTCATTCGATTTATGACTTTGATTGCCATAAGCATCTATTTGTTTATGTGTTTCTATTATTTGATATTTGAAAAATATTTAGTAAATTATATGTAATTTTTAGATGTGGTTGAGGAAAGCATTATTTAAGTTTTGATTAATCCTATTGGCAATTTTTATTATTCTTTGACGATACTTTTGAGCATTTGAATACTTTTTTTTTTCTATGCTACTGTTTTTGTTTTGGTTTACATTGCCAATTA
>CATIWF010133968.1:0-20822 GCA_949630135.1 Balakata baccata
AACTTGCCCATCTCCTTAATCTACTGCAATCATATAATGCAATCAAAGTTATAATTGACAAATCACTAAATTCCATATCTTTTTTAAGTTATACTAAAAATTCTTAAAATATTCAATTTCCATGGCCTAACACAAATCATCTCCATCTCCATTTTTGTACTCTGGGACTTTCTCAAAGACACAAACCACCCACTGTTGAAAAGAAATCCATGGCTATTATCCAAACCCGTTTCCTCCCTTCATTCTATCTTTCTATCTCCTCTCAAACCTTAAAAAATGTCCATATCCACCACCTCAAAGCCTCCAAATACTACCACTACTGCCTTCTTCTTTGGATCCTCCGTCGTCGATGCTTTGGCATCTGGTGGAAGAAAAGAGGAAGATTGCACAACAAGAGGAAGATGAAGAAAGAATCCCACAACCAAAGAAAGGAAGGAACGTCTGTGTGCTTAGAGATGTTCTTTTAATGATTTTTTTTATTTAACATATAAATTAACTAGAGAATAGTGATTAGGATTTTATTTTATTTTTAATGTTATTTTAATTAGTGATACCATTCATGGTGGTAGATGAAGGTAGTTTTGAGTTATAAAATTAAAAAATAAATATTTTTCTATTACAAATTAAAATTTAGATACCATTCTGCTAACCTTATAATTGAAGTACTATCTATAAAATTTACCTAACAAAAAATATATCCAATAATGTATAACTGTCCATTAATGTCATTTTACTTTATTGATTAGTTTTTAATTCAAATTATTTTTCATATTTTATTTTAGTCTATATTACTTTTTCTAAAAATTCGAATTTTTATCGTAATATGTCCTATCAAAATAAAAATACTCAATATCAATATGTGTATTTACATATTGATGTTTTTATGAGTGTGTTATGTGCAGCTCGAACAGTTGTATTTTTAAAATATTAAATGATAAAATAATAAGAAACAAACTCGGATATGTCACGTGAAAGAAAACCGACTAGTATTCCTCTAATAACAATTATAACATTACCATAGTTTACCAGCGGTAAAGAAAATAAAAAATAAAAAGTAGGCACTATGGGGTAATAGTATAAATATATGTAACTGGTTGATTTCCACGGACGCTGGATAGGAAGAGCGTCTGGTCGGGATCGACCCACCAGCCACAACCATAACCACAAGATTAAAACAACACCCGTCAACTATACTCTATGTCGTTAGCTCAACTCTCTGTTGATCCACCGCTCCTATCTGCTGCCTTTTTTAAATCCGCGAAAACGGATATTTACGCGGATATTGATTGGAGCACTGACAGTATGACCACTTCCATCGGCGGCGGCCGCTATATGGCTTATTCTCCATCTCCGTCCGCCCCTCACTCTTCTCATCTCTCTGGCCTCCGTCCCGCCTCCACCGCGGCTCTTGTTGAGCAAGAAAAGTAGAGTTCTCCCTCTTTCTCAGTATCTCTTCTTCCTTTTTCAGTCATCGATTCCGGGATCTAGATCTTTTTCTTAGTAGGATCGAGCTTTCAGATTATTGATTTCTTGATGTCTACATGTGATTTTTTTTATTCAATTAGATTTGCTTGGTTGTTGTTAGTTTACACTCCTACTCCGTTTGATCTCCCTGCTGAATGCAAGTATGTGTGGTGTAGCTGTTGAATGTAGTATTGAGTAATGATTTTTACTGGGTTAGTCGAGTATTATTGAAGTGAGTGGATAAATGGAGGCTCATGTTTCTTTCTTTATTTTTTGTGCATCAGATCAACATTTCTGTGATCTCTTATGGTTTTTGTCTCGGTGGTTTTTCATTTGGTATGCTTTTTACTTGTTTCTTAACTGTTGTGTGAAGATAATGCTGTGGATTTGTATATCTGATACTGAAGATTGCTTTTCTATGGCAACTAAACTCTCATTTTGAGATGATATCTGAAAGGCTCTGGTGCTGCTTACATGGCCTGGAACTCAAATCACTGATCTTGATGCAATGTAGAATGCTGTTACTTCTGTTTTTCACTTCATGAACTCCAATGTCGTTTCCTTGAAGTTCCCTATATATGAGTACTAATTTATTTGAAAATGTGAAAGTTGGTGAAATAGCTCATCTTTTTTCTTTTTCTTTTTCTTTTATAAGTTCTTTTAAATATAGCATGAATTAGTTTTGTCAACCTGCCACAATCTTCTTACTCTTAACATGGATCTGCTTTTTTTGAATGACTAGTATTACCGGCCATAACTGTATGCTTAATTGATTGTGTTTGGTTTCATTTTCTATTGCAGATATCTTTCAGAATTACTGGCAGAGCGGCAAAAGCTTAGTCCATTTTTGCCTGTGCTCCCTCATACCAATAGATTATTGAACCAGGGTAAGTTTTACAAAAGTTGCTTGTCCAGTGCATTTCATTTGTTGTTATAGGAATAATGAATGGACCCAAAATGTAAAGAGTTTGCTACTTATGTCTGTGTGATAAATTAGGATCATTAAAACTACTTCATGCTTGGGATATATAAACATATTAATAATTTATCAACACATACCACTCAATTTTTTTTAATCAAGTTGTACTGAAACAAGTAAATTTTGATTTATGTAGGGAACAAATGTATTCAAGTTTGTAATAGTTTTTCTTGTAGTTCAAGATTAAGGAAATATTGAAGTTATAAACTAGATCTCATCCTCTAGCTTTTATTTATTTGTTATTGTTTCATAGTTGTTAAGGGCGAAAGGCGCACCAAGGTGCACACCTGACTAAAGTAAGACACATAAAATAAAATGAAATAAAATAAATTTAGAACTCATATCACAACATAACACCCACATAAAATAAAACCATAAACTTAAATCAATACCAAAGAAAAACAATTTAAAAGATCAAGGCATAATGTTCAATAGGCAAAACAATAAAAAATATGCTCAAAAGAGATAATAAAAGTAAAATATAGTCTTATCAATAGGTAGAAGTCGTAGTCCTAGAGTGGAGTAGTACTATTATACTAATATTATACTATGTATTGGGTGGTTTAGACATGCGTATATATTTTCAACCTGGGTCACTTCTAGTATTATTACTACGAGATTCACTCGAAGCGCCAACACTTGCCTCAACCTCCATCAAGTATTAAATTGCATGAATAAACTATTGCATAATTTCTCAATGAATAAAAATAATAAATACTTCATAAATTATGCACAATATCACAAGACACAAGCACTGCCATTTTCAAATCAAATATCTTCTTTTCTTAAAAAAAAATTCAAAAAACTTTTATAATGCAGAATAGAAGATCAAGGAGCACCGAGGCAAGGCGTCGAGGCGCACGCCTCAGTAACATTGCCTTGCCTTTGGGCTGCACAAGGCGCCACGGCAAGCACCTTGTGTGTTTGGCGCTTGAGGCGCGCCTTTGACAACTATGTATTCTTTTGGTAATGATGTTAGATATATGATCAGTGATTTAATGGATTCAAAGGGGTTTTGAAGACCGACATATAAAATATCAGCATGGTGCTGTTGGACAAAAATTTAAGGGTCTTTTAGCAATTAACAATTTGCATGACTTTTTTTACTCTGTCTTTCTCAATGCCAATGATTATTAAATTAGAGCCGTACCTAATATGGTCATAGTTATTAAAGGTGCACTAAGGCGCTAAGGGGTCCCGGAACCTAGACGCAGGTGCGCGCCTGAGTGACATGAGATGCAAAAATAAAAAATAATTGAAAAAAATTATAAAATTTATTATTAAACTACTATCAATGTGATATAATATTATAAATATTAAAACTCAAAACACATAAGTCATAACAACAAAATCGAAACACATACACAGAAAAAAAAACTTAATTAAGATTTGATATCCTAAATACAAGGCTCCTAGGATTACTAAATACACAAAGATCCTAAGCTTACTAATGTTGTATTTAACAAGTTCTAACACTTATCAATTATGAACTATCATAGCAAAGCACAATTAGTTATATGCCTAAATTGTGCTATTCAAATTATCTTTGTAAAGGTTGGAATATATGTTTTTTTTGCCCTAACCGTTTTTCTTTTTTATTGTTTGTTTTGGAAGTAATTAGGTGTGGGAAGACATACTAAAAGTTCTTTTCAATTTATAATCAATAGTTTAGATTTTCCGACACTAAAAGAAAAATACAAATATTAAACTGTCACAAAAGCGTGCCTAGGTGCACCAAGGCGCACCTCGCCTTTGGGATTTCAAGGCGCTTAGGCTCAAGGCGCACCAAGGCACGCGCCTTTGGGATTTCAAGGCACATTTGATGGAGTTTGGTGAGCCTTGAGCTTGAGGCGCGCCTTTAACAACTATGAATATGGTTAAACTGTTACTTTTTTGTTGTCATTCTTTCCTCCTAATTATTTGTCGTTGTGGTTTGGGTTGATTCAGTTGTTTCTTCTTGTATTAAAGGGATAAAGATAAACCTAGTCTATGGGAGAGTGATTATCATTTGTAGTTGCGCTCTCCTATCACAGTTGGTTTGTAGGATAGGAACACCTTAACTTTAATTGCATGACCATTATGTGTTTTGTCTCAAATTTTAGTGTTGTGGGTTTCTTTGGTTCTTGCCTTATCTGATATTTTGGTCATTTCACTTTTGGAATCATTTTATAACATTGTAGATGATAGGATTAGATAATTGATGAAGCGGATTTACATATAGTTTGTAGATGATTTGGTGGGTGCAAAGGCGCACAAAAAAAAATGGTCTTTTGGCTATATAAAATTCAGTCCCAATATTCTTTTATTTTCCATTATGGTTATAAAATGTTGATATATGTGAACACATTTTGATATCACTAATCTGATCATTAGATTGTTGAAATTCACTTGTTTTTGTGGAGGACGAAGTTCCCCAGGGGCTAACATGATAGGTCCCATCCTATTGATACTTACAAATACTCAAATACAGATCCACACACACAAATGAAGCAATAATATTCAGATGGAACAATGAAGGAAAATGTATTGAACTATAGAAATGGAACTGAAATGGATACAGGCAAGGGAAAATTCAAGAATTCCTAGCTCTCCCAAACAACTAAATTTCTGCATGCCTAATACCCACCCCATACTCTCCTATTTATTCTTTGTATTTTGTTGAACCCGATGCATACAAACTTCCCCAGCTATCAAATAAATGAATTCTCAAAGAAAACAACCTCACACAGCTAATTCTTGCCACCTGGCAGCTTTGATGAATCCTTTCCCACCTTGCCCTTACAAGAATAAGTGAACTTGATCGAGGGTCTAACATTACTCGCCGCCCAAAGAGCAGTCTTGTCATCAAGGTTGAAAAAAGGAAACTGTGCAGCAATCACATCAGCAGGTTCCCAGGAGTTTGCAAATGTAGGTAAACCCTTCCAACGGATGAGAACATCAGTACTGCCGGAAGGATGAGCAGGGCGGACCCCTCTCATCTCAAATGGCTCAACTAACAGTTCCAATGTAGCAGTGAGGGTGGTAGGAGGATGCTCTGTACTCAACTGTCTGCATTCTAGCAAAAAATTGTTCCCCTCGTGAGCTATAGTTCTCTGAATAGCTCTAAGAGAAATCTGCATTTTACACAAAGAAGGGTCCCCTCGTAGCTGGACCTATTGGTCACCAACAGAGAACTCCATTGATAAATCCGCCCAGTTCATATAAGAAGCTCCCAAGGAAAGAAGCTAGTGATACCTAAGCATAAGATCTGTGCTCCCTAAAGGTAAAGGGTAAAAATCTGCTATTACATCCACTCCCGGTAGGTGGAGACACAACTGATGATAGATCCCAATTGAACTAATTTGCTCCCCTGTGCCCAAAGTGACCCCAAAATCTTGGGAAGAAGTGATTTTAAACTGTAGGGCAAAAATCAAATCAGTGGAGATGAAGTTGTGTGACACGCTGCAATCTATCAGAACGACCACCTCATGGTTTTTCACATGTCCCCGAAGTTTCAGAGAATGAGGGGCTGTCAATCCCACCAAAGATGAGAGGGAGAGTTCAAGATTTTCTAACTCACCAGTAACTAACTGCACATTGGGCTCTTCTTGTGTAATATCATCAAGAGATTCCGGTCCCAAATCATCAATCCACAACATTTGCAATTCTTTATTCTTGCAGCGATCACATTGGAAACATAAACCCTTCTCTTGCTTGGATTTCATCTCTGCATCAGTCAAGCGGCGGAACTTAGAAAGAATGGCGGTGGTGGAGATGGAAGAAGCAGATAAGAAGGACTAAGTAGTCGTAGCAACAGAGGTTGGAGATGGAGCCAAAGAAGCAGTAATTGAAGATGGAGCTGGAGCAACAAAGACTTTTGAAGTAGGTGATGAGAAAATAGTTCGAGGAATAGTAGTTGTACCTTGGAGAGTAGAATTGAACCGAGATTTGTTAGGGCTGGTAAAAGGCCCGAAATGGCTACGTGTTGCCACTTCATTTTTTTCCTCCAACATTTGGGCCATTCCGCATAATTCAGCCTAGGCCTTTGGGCTTAGGGATGGCAATGGGACCCGCATCCGTGGTGCCCCCCACCAAATGGGGTATTTTTTTTTTTTTTTGTTATTTTTGTACCCCGACCCCGAACTTTTTTTTTGCCGAAGACGGTGTATATGTGCCCCGCCCCGAACAATTATTTTTTTATTTATATATATATATATATTAATTATTTATATTTTAATATAATTAGTAATTTTTAAAAATAATGAAATATAATTTTGATATTTATTTAAAGTAAAACTATTTTTTTATTTAAAAAATATATAATTAACTCATTAATTAAAATAAAAATATATTTTTAATTCGAAAATAAAATAAAAAAGTTTAATAAATTCTAGGTCGGGTTAAGATTAGGGATCTCCGTCCTCGACCTCGACGGGGACGGGAAATTCCGCTCCGAACCTGCCCTGTTGTCATTCCTATTTGGGCTCCCACAATCTAAGTTCTGCCTTAATGTCTTCATGTAGCCCATTAACAAAGGTATTTTCCAAAACTACCTCACGTAAATCCGAGAAAGGAGCAGATAGTAGCTCAAAATTGCATCGGTAGTTGCTCACCGTAGAAGTCTGTCGGAGGGCCAGTAATTGTTCTATCATAGTAGTGGCTTGGGAAGAACGAAACCGTTCCAACATCATCTTTGTAAACTCTTGTCATCCATGGAAGGATCTCCTACTCTCTTCATAATAATACCAAGCAAGGGCATCCCCTTCCAAACAGACCACAGCAGCCCTCATTTTTTCATCCGACAAAAGTCCATTCATCTCGAAATAACGTTCATCTTTGAGGATCCACCCATCTGGATTGGTACCATCAAAAATTGGTAACTCCAATTTGCGAGGTAGGTAGTCTTGCTGGAAGCAAGGTGGAGAATAGTCAGAAGCTTCCCCAACTGCAGCTGTCTTACTGCCTGCCATTGCCTTGCCCTTATCAACTCCCGATGTGGGAGAGAGATTAGTGGCCACTTCGGAAATTAGTTCTCATACAGAAGAAATAGTGCGGTGAAGTTCGGAGTTGAGCTGCCCCTCTTCAATCCCTAGTAGCCGAACCATGGTATCATTCAGTTTTTCTTCTATCATTGGTATTCGGTCAATTGTGCTGTTTAGCTTCACCACATCCAGCCAATCCAATTGGTCCAAACAGTGGATGGTTTTTTGAAGCTTGGATTGAATCAGACTCAGCTTGTTCTCCACATCCTCTACACTGGTTTCCATTTTCTTGTTGGATGTTTGGCTACAAGTTGCCATCCACGAACATTCATGCTCTGATACTAATTGATAGGTCCCGTCCTATCGGTACCTGCAAATACTCAAATACAGATCCACACACACAGATGAAGCAATAATATTCAGATGGAACAATGAAGGAAAATGTATTGAACTATAGAAATGGAACTGAAATGGATATAGGCAATGGAAAATTCGAGAGTTCCCAGCTCTCCCAAACAACAACTCAATTTCTGCATACCCAATACCCACCCCATATTCTCCAATTTATTCTCTTTGTGTTTTGGTGAATCCCGGTGCATAACAAACTTCCCCAGCTATCAAATAAATGAATTCTCAAAGAAAACAACCTCACACAGCTAATTCTTGCCACCTGGCAGCTTTGATGAATCCTTTCCCACCTTTCCCTTACAAGAATAAGTGAACTTGATCGGGGGTCTAACATAACAATTCTAAGGATAAGTAGATAGAATGGAAGAACATATTTATTTCAATATGGTGCTGGTATATAATGAGTGATTCAGAGATCGGATCATTTTCTATATGTATATAATAATGCTATGATGATTAAGATGATGAATTTTATGTACTATGGTCAACCAAGACTATGACTATTACCCATAGAATCAAACCAAGATGATTAAAATGGAGATGTTCAAAGGTATTACCACATGATAAAGTTGTTTTTACGGTGAAGGTAAAGGATTATCTTGGTGATAATTACTAGGATTCTGCCTCCTTGAAGGTTTTGCATAAGCAACGGTTTTAGAACCAATTTCTCCCTGTTCTTTCAGTAACATATTTATATTTCTTAGCATTTGCTGAAATTGGAATTAGGTTATTGTTAGGGTCTGTTATTCAAATGCTAAGACGTCCCTACTGTTGAATTGCACAAAGAAAATTGCCTTTGTTTATAACACAAACAAAGAGGTTCAAACTGCAATGTGACTTGTATTCTTGGGATGAAAGATAACCAAACTTCTCATCACAATTATGATGATATGATCTCTTTCTCTCATATAGTATTTGTTTGGTATTTGTTGTAGCTTTTGTTGAAAAAAGTTGTCTTTCACATGGGGATTGAAAGCCAGTAAAAATTGTTTTTAAGGAGGATATATTATATCTGATTGTTAAAATTCCCAACACCCAGAAGACAGTTTCAGACCTTTTTTCTTTTTAGGCATATATTGTGTAAGATTATTTTTTCAAAAAAGCAAATTTTTAACTCATGCCCAATTTCCCTTGATTCATAGGCATCATTATTGATAAGTTGAAACACGATGGTCAATATGTTGAGGCCATTCTTATTGTTTTGCAGATGCATTGGTACTGAAGAGCAAATTGATTTAATTACTGAGATAAACCATGTAATATAATAATACCTTATTCAGATTTTGGTCCTGAGTAAAGTTAAGTAGATCAATGTAAGCTAACTTCCTCTAAGTTGGCACTAGAGTTCGATTAAGTTGATTATGTTGCCTTATATGTCCATCTTGGTTTTTGTGCTAAACATCGATTGTGCTATTGTTGAAACATCTAAGGCTTATTTTGTTGCAAGTGACTCTGCGACTGGACGTATAGGTCATATTAGCTCGGTACTGGACAAATAATAAGACAAGTCTTTGTAAAAGTCAATCCCATGAAGTTGAGGAGGTTAATTTTATTAGTGCTGAGGGTAATGAGAAATTTAATTTTATTAGTTCTTCTCTATCTCGTTTGACAAGCTAAGCTATGAGGAGGCAGAGGTTGAAAATATGGGGTTGGGCAGTACAAGAAACTGACATGTCCTTTTCTTTGAGTGCATCAAACACACGAGAACAGGAGAAAGTTTGTCCAAATTGTTATGAGAGGATAATTACTGTAGGAGAATGTTCACTGAAAATTTCGGTGCAGCACAATGTTGTTGTGCAGAAACTTTCTTCTATATTAACTTTAAATTAAGTAGGATTACGCTCCTTGAGTCTCTTTTTTGAAAATAGATCCATCAATTCAATGAGGTGAGCTACTGATCACTTGGTTGCTGGCTAACTAAGTGCCATATCATTTAAGGATAATTTTTACATACTGATATAACTTCAGCAGGTAATGTCAATTATAATTTCTTTCATTTTTTTCTTACCCAATTGAACTATTCTTGTGGCATACGTTATGCACCAAATTTGCCAAATACAGAAGCTGACCTCTCAGAAAAATGAGAGACTTGACTTCGTAGGTTGCTTAGATAACTTTTTTTTATTTTTGCTCATCCTTCCTAGTTTTCTGGTTTGTCCTCTGCAAAGACTTTGACAATTCCATTCATTTGGTCTTTCATGGTAAATGCATGCAATAAATTTTATATGTAAAGTTGCTAACATGTGTCATGAGGAATTTGATGCAGTGCTTTTTTTTCTTTTGAATTTTGTGCCATATCTTTACTTATATAAGTTGGCGTTATCTGTTGTTAGCTACTTAATGCATTATCCACTAATTATCAGACTGTGTGCGACTGTTATTTGCTTAGTTATGCGTGTGATGGAATAGGACTAATCTATGTAATCCTTAACTTTTCGAGACTGAGTTCTTCTGAAGTTTTAATATATATTATGGGGCAAGCGTTGATTTTTAACTAGCGCAGTTAACAATCCGTTGTCTCTCCATTTTGTGGTGACTGCTAACCAATCTGTTAACAAATGCTAACCAGTACATTTTGTTCTTGAAAATTGACATTTTTGGAGCAGAAATTTTGCGTGTAACCACACTGTTGGGGAATGCATCAGTTTTAGGTCAAAGTGGGCTTGAACATGCTAGCCCTTTGGCTTCCGGAGGAATATCTTCAAATGGAGGAATTGATGCAAACAGATGGGCATCACGGTTTCAATCAGAAGTACGGATACTAACCATTAACATAACCTTCATTTTCCATCTAATGTTACTGTTTTCTAGAATAATTTCTGACTAGATAATTTACATTTTATGCTAACTTTAACTTTGTTTGAGTTTATAGTTTATATTCCAGCTGTTTCCATGGCAGGCAGTCTGAGTTTGAGGCTAACTTCATTCACCAGCGAAAATAGATGTTAACTTTAGCATGCTATGCTGGGATTTTTCTTTTAGTTAGCTGTTTCATCATTCCTGTGCTTTTTTTTTTTTCTTTTAATAAGTTTCATGGAGGCCTAGTACGTGGTTTTTTTTCCATTCTAATTTTGGTAACAAACTGGGGGGAAAAAATATTAAATGAATTATTTTCAAAACTTTACATCTAGTATGACATTAGATTTTCTTCTAGTTAGAATTTCTGACATGCAGAGTACTAGGCTTTGGTCGTTTAATTTAGGAATGCAAAGGCAAATGGAGTCGTTATCCTTGTGCAGAAACCTGACCATTTAGTTTATCAAAAATTGTTATTTGATATGAATACTAAAGAGGCATTGCCTCATATAAAGTAAAATATGACATCTCTGTTCAACTTTCTAGTGGTTTTCAAATTGATTCAATTTGGTCCTGTTACATGTCATTTTAGGTTTAGAAGCTTCCATATTCACTACCTAAATGTGGTTATACTTTATATGAACTCTTGCTTTGAGCATTTTATTATTCTACATGCCAGGGTGCATTTTGTTTAACAATTTGTGATTATGCCTTCCCCCCTTTTATTGAGCTATAAGCTGTAGATATTTTCTGAGACCTGGAGCACATTTTCATTGCCCACAAAAAGCAGGCATCTGTACTTTTATATTGTTGTGGTTTGACAGCTTTTAGAACTATCTTGTGCAGATGTCGAGTTTATTACAGCCCTCATCCGCACAGAACTGGCTCAATACTCGAGGCAGCTCATCTGGTCTTATTGTTAAGAGAACTATTAGAGTTGATATTCCTGTCGACAGCTATCCTAATGTATGAATTAGCATTTCTGTTTTTTGTATATCTTTTCCCATTACTTTTCTGTGCAATAGTCATCTAAAATCACTCTTGTTGGCAGTACAACTTTGTTGGGCGCCTCCTTGGCCCTAGAGGAAATTCTCTTAAGCGAGTGGAAGCAAGTACGGAATGTCGTGTTTTGATCAGAGGGCACGGCAGCATCAAGGATCCAACAAGGGTAACTATGAGTTATCTTTTTTACTGTTGATGATGAGTGCATCTTGTTTCTGGATTCCATGATGATTTGTTATTTTGAATGAAATAGATGATCACGATATTGATACTGAAGGAACTAAAGGTTGATATATGGCCTGATCTTTAAAGAAATGGCCTTTGTCCTGAAATTAGAGGGTTTCTGAGTAAGAGTAACTTCAGCACTTTTGATGTGAACCAAATCTGGCAAGTAGGAGTTTTTTTTATATTGATGATTAAGTGATGGTGATGGTTGCAGAAACTCTGTACAAAAACTTGGGAAATATTGGATGCATGTGTGCTGTATATGGGAATTGTATTTATATTGTCTTTATTTGATTTTTCAATAGTTTGAGTGAAAAAAATGGTGTTAATTTGGAACAGTTACCCAACTATGGCCTGCTATGTGCTTATTATCTTCTTTGAGCATTTTCAATTTGTTTTTTTTTTTCTTTTTGCTGCCAATTGTCTTTATGTTTACCATGCACTGGTTATTTTTAAAGGAAGAGATGATGAGAGGGAAACTAGGATACGAGCATCTAAATGAACCTCTCCATATCTTAGTTGAGGCAGAGTTACCTGTTGAAATAATTGATACTCGCTTAATGCAAGCACGCGAGATACTTGAGGATTTGTTGAAGCCTGTTGTAAGTAGTTTTATCCTTATGTGCATTGATATAACTTGCAACTTCATCCATTATTAATTTTCCTTTCTTATATAGGATGAATCTCAGGATTTCTATAAGAAGCAGCAGCTAAGAGAGCTAGCGATGTTGAATGGCACACTTCGGGAAGAGGGTTCACCAATGTCAGGTTCAGTCTCCCCCTTCAACAACAGCCTCGGGATGAAGAGGGCCAAGACCAGGGGGTGATGGATCCTCATTCTTAAAGAGCTTTGGAGCTAGTGTGTTTGTCTTGCCAGTGATTTGCAGTTCCCATGCCACAGGTGCTCCTGTGTCAGCCATATCTTGCCTCCGACTGCTGTTGGGGCACTGGCATTGCTGGGTGCAGTTCTAACTTGTTTCTATATGAAGTGTGTTTATCTTAAGTTTGGAGGAGGTTTAATGACAGTCTCTCAATAGCAAGGAGCCAGTCGAGTTCAGGGGTTTGCTTTGTATGTTGCTAAAGGCAGTTTGGACGACTAGACTTGCCCTTTTAGTCGTCTGTATTAAGTTAGGCTTTACTATGAGCGTGTGTTGAGACAGTTTTGATAGTGATGGGGACTTATGTGAGAAAGGTATGGTTTGTACTTTGTATACAGATAGTGAGTTATACAATGATCTACCCTAATGCATGTTGTCTGGGATGGAATATTTTGTATTATTAAATTGTAGATTATACTTGAATTTGAAAGCATTCTTTGTCCACTTTCAGTACAATTATATTTGCTTTTTCTCCCCTTAAACTTTTTCCCTTGCCATCCATTTCTTGTGGCAATATGCTTTTGCTACCATTGTCGCTGTTTCAGGTGCTGAATTGATGGTTGATTACGAAGTTCAACTGGTAAGCTAAAGTTGTTCGCTCTACTAATTTTTCTTGGTGATAAAGGACGAGTGAGGATGGGTTTGTCAAAGTAAATTCATGGCAAAATGACTTAAATCATTGTAAATAATGAGATTGACCCTCCTTTTTGACAGGCTTCATTGTTTTTCACGGCACAGGTCGCAAGCATTGTTGTGTGCTGTATTTCTACGTGAGAAGAGATTGATCATGAGTTTATATATGTTAGGAGGTAATAAGCTATGGGTTATATAGCATAGATCTTTTTGCATTTGTTACAAAAGGTATTAGATAAAGATTAATTGCACCAACTGTCACTGATCTTTCTATTATTTACCATAAAATAATAATACTTTTTTTCAACAATAAAAATACTTAACTTCATTATAATTGCACAAAAATCATCTCTAGTCATTTTAGAGAATTGACAACCAGAATACTGATGTGATAGTCAATTTTTGCCACGTTATTAAACATGTGCTGTCATATGGCACATAAATGAAATGTCAGCAACTTTAAAAAATTATTATTCGAGAGTTCACACATAATCTAACAATTTCCAGCAGCGGCCTGGAAGCTTCCGCGCAAGATTGAAGGCTGCACCAATTAATATTTTTCCTTTCCTTCTTCTAAAGCTCAATTATCATCCAACTATTCTTTGTCTACTTGATGGCTGGCTGTATCGATCATAACCATCTCAACATCCAGCTGACGTTCTTTTCAGAAAAAAAAAAATGGCAGGTTGCTGGAAAATAAGTACCAGAATGAAAGATGTAGACCCAGATGCTCTTCCATCCCCAAGCAAGAAGATTGTTGCAATTTTTTGGTACAGACCGACTCTTATCTTGCATTTCTTTTGTTCAAGCAACTCCAAAATCAAAGAAATCAGGTTCATTCAGCCACAGTGATATGAATTTTCTTGTTGTTTTAATGATAATATTAGTAATAGCAATTATGGAAGTTCACCATCTAGCAGACCTTGCTCTTTCCAACGATGAGAGTGAAGTGCTTTCTATATTGATAAAGTTCCTCTGAGCACAAATGCTACATTTCATTGCTGTCCAGTGAATAATAAAAGAATAACACAAAGATGATATTCAGCAGCATAATCACAAGGTAATTAGTAATTACTGCAACTGAGGTGAAAAACTACAGCTAAAATAGAGGCACACAAAGCGTCATTCACACTATTGTTAACTTCACCTTATACAGACAGTAATCTCTTCAATAGCATTACTTACTACATTGGATAGAATTGTAATTCTTTAAGTGAGAATGCATTGGGTTCGAGGAGGTCTAGTCGTATTTCCTTCATTGGTGAACAAGCGGAGCCTTTTGAGAGCTACTTCAATACAATACACAGCAGCTGATTATCGAGTATGACAGCATCTTATTAGAATTATATCTAGGATCTATTTGTGGAACTATTTACATATACAAATTCAAGGAATTAATAAATACATGGCGCATTCAATATGAACTTAATTGCTATTGGAAAATAAAGGGCCTTATGTAGAACTAGAACCTGAATCTTGAATGTTCCACTTCCAGTTGTGATTTGTAAGTAGACAGTTCAATTTAGACCATTGTTTCACCATTTTCCTCGTCCTCAACATCATCGATTCCAACCCATCGTGTGAAAGCAAACAGGAATTCCTTGAAATTTACCATTCCATTCTTGTCCCAGTCCATTTCTTCTGCAACGATAAAACAAATAGGTTTAACAAGGGTGATGTTTTTAGACAGTTTTTTACAGCCAAAAGACTTGGGCAAAAACGGGCAATCATATAATAAGACCCAGATATACAGCTTCTATTTTAGACTTCACCTAAACCTTATGAAATATCATGGGAAAAATGGGAATGTAATTAAAGATTTCCAAGTTAACTCATGCACACGTTCTTCTCAAGCAATTTGCTTACATAAATTAAACAGAAAAGATACTGATTGGTCAGTGACTCAGTGGAGGAAGATATAGTACACTATAATGCTAATTTAAGTTGACTGGCACCCTGGACGCCTTCCATATCATATTCATGAAATATTTCCACTGAGAAAATGCAGATATAAATATTTAGTTTCACCTATAGGTTCAATTATATATGTTGCATAGATACAAATGCACAGTTAAATTCCTTCTGAACAGGAAAGTGCGTCTTTCAATCTTGTTAACTATCACATCATGTGCACAGATATAAGTGACCCTAAACACATTGCAGGGCAGAGAAGAGAGAGAGAGTACCAAATCTTTTCATTGCTATTCGTCCATTAGAACGTTCCCCTGATTCATTTATGGCTTGAACCATCTCGTTCTTGCTGACATAACCATCCTTGTTCTTGTCCAAGAAAACAAAAGCATCTACCAATGTTTTAAATGTGGCTTCCAAATTCGGCATACCCATATGTGATTTCTAGCATTGTCATGGAAAACAAATATAACAGGAAAAAAAAAAAGAGAACTAATTTATCATACTCATGTAAATTGGGAAAGACAAGTGGCAAGACAATAACAACCTTATCTGCACTAAGATGGTTCAAATTTATGGAGACAGAAACCAGCCCTCCATTCTCACAAATGATGGATATGAGATTTAAGACCAACATCAAATGATCTCTATGTTGTGAGAAATTCAAAGCAGTTTACTATGTATAAGCATATAATCATACCAAGACTGGATTTCCAATATATGAATACCTAGTGCTCTTCTCATGTCAGTAACATTTGAAAAGCAAAGCCAACCATGTTTTCAGTCATGTCATAGATGTAAAAGCTTTATAAAGTGGCCATACAAGCAAAATCAAAGAAAAAGGCAACAAATGCTTCCCAGATTTAGTAGTACAAGTTGACTGCATATAATATAATAATAATTTGAAATAGAAAATTAGAAAAACCTAAATACGAATTATTGAGCAAGGGACAACAATGCAATATAACTATCTGGGGAATGAAAAGCTAGAAAAGGAAAATTCGAAGAACATGCTCTATTGAGTACCATGCCACCTTCAATTCGAAAAGTTATTTACTAAGGCATGTTGTTGTTAGCTTGAAAGATAGATAAAATATCTGGTATGTGCCATAAATGGTGGCTTAATGTTGGATACAGCATGAGCAGCAGTCTGATCATTCTTAAGAAGATAAACAAGGCAGAGAAGTACAATAAACTCATTGAACTTTATCCCCATATCTTCATTAATATCACATGCCTGAAAGAGATCAGTAAATTCCTCCTCTGTAAAAGAAATTTCCAGCTTTTCAAAACATTTTCTCAGCTCTTCTTGATCAATTGCACCATTAGAATCCTCATCTACAGAGACATAAAATGAATGCTTACCTCTTACAAATGAATAAAGCATAAAAATATGCAGAGCCTGTTTACAAATGAATACATGCATGTACGTCACAAAAGAAAGAGAATTGGTATTGCTAGCGAAAACATTTCTTGTTCAAAAGTTTATCTTCGGAAAGAAATTTTCTTGTACAATAGAAAAGTGAAGTCGCCTGCTCCATAGTCGTTCAAGAATAGGTAAAAAGTTTGACAAAATAGTGTGGACTACTTTTAGCACAACATTTTAGCACTAACATGTTGTGCTCATCAGTATCAAGAGCAAAACTTTCTGAAAGAAGTCAGATAATTAAGTTCCACATTTCAGCAAGACCAATATGACATATAAGTTTTAAGCCATATATTTGCTTACTGCTAAACATTTAATCATTCCAGGGGGAGAAAAAAATGATGGAATAGTGTTTCCTACCAAATTTCTCGAAGATAGCTTTACAATTTCTTAAGCTCTCATCGATTTTTGGAAATTTCAAAATAATGCTGTTGAATGATTTTATAGTACAGCCTTCAGCTTCTCTCCGTCGCATAGCTTCACTCATTTTTGCCTCAAGCTTAGTTTCTGGTATCGACTTAGGTGAATCAAGTTTTCCCACTACACCTCCCATTGTCAATTAATAAGACAAAATGAGATGCAGGATATATGCTACTTCTGTATGTGCTCACAAAAACTGAAAATCAAAGGAACATGTTAGAATATATACAACCAAAAAAGCAAACCATGAACCACAAGGAAACTGCTAAATTACATAAGAACATAAACATAGTAAAAATTCTTTAGTTCGATGAATTAGAACTGCACAAGTTGAAAGAAAAAAAAAATCAAGAAATATATTTATAGGTGCATATGAACATAACTAATCCACTCCTTAAGTTATTGCTTTGAGATTTAACCTCTTCCCTTAGTCCGTTGCTGGCGAAAATTCATGCTACTCTACCACTTGAGTCATGCAAATCTTTGAAGACATGGCTAATATATGAGAGCATTAATAGCAAATTACATAATTGTTTAGCAATTAGGGAAGAGTATGATGATCAAATCCCTGTTGCATCCACAACCCATCAATACACATATGTAAGACTTTCATAAATTAAGATCAAACCCCTCATTAATTAAGAAATTAAATAAATTAAGAAATTAAATAAACTAATTCATGATTTAAAACGTAAAAAAAAATTAAGGAAACGAAAGCCAAGAGTTACTAGAAACAAATTAGAGCAGGTTACCACCATAAAAGACCTGGAATTGGTAGAAGAAATCGAGAAAAGAGCTGAAAGGAGGAACCTTTCAAAAGATAAAGACGAAGAAAAGGATTTTATTATGAGAATTGAGAAACTGAAAAATAAAATAAAAAAATTGGAAGAAGAAGAAGTGTTACTTGAACAGAGTGACCCAAGTTTTGTGGTGCACCCACCACGTATGCCCACTAACTAACCACTTTCGCTGACATTTTCTTAATTTAAATTACCAACAACAAAAAAAACAATCAATTAACTAACTATTTATCAGTGAATTTGTTCAGGTATCTCAAATATATATATTGTAATAATTTATATTTTAATATTTTAAAAATTATTTATAATATAAAATTATTTTAATTTTTATTTTATAATTAAAATTTAAAATAATATTTAAAAAATTAAATTATTATAATTTATATAGTTAGAAATACTGTTGATGAAATTTTTCATATTTATTTTTATTTTTTTGGATTGATTACACGCACTTTACTTAAATTATATAAATTATAATAGCTTAATACTTTAAAAATTATTTATAATATAAAAATATATTAATTTGAGTAACTAAACAGTACTTTTGTTTTCAACTATTAAAACTTATTTGACATTTGGGGAAAAAAAATTTGTATCTTTAACTTTTTTTAGTTTTGAAAACTATTTTTTCATAGAAGCAAGTAAATAAATATTTTTTCTATAAATATATTTGAAAAAATGGCAGTTTATAAAAATTAAAAAAAAATAGTCCATTAAACAAAAAAAATTCAAAACATATTTTTGAAACACTCAACACTAATATCAAATACATCTTAATCTTTCTAATAGAAGCATAACATAAAATATCTATATAAAATAAATTTAAAAGACGAAAATATCATTTAATTACAAAATAAAAATTCAAATATTTTTATATTACAATTAATTTTTAAAATACTAAACTGTTATAATTTACATAATTGAAAATATAATTTGTGTATTTTCTTTTTGGAATGTTTACGTAACAATACCAATTTATTTCAGCATTCTTAACTCAAAATTTTTCAAATTGAGCTAAGATTAATACCCAAACTCTGTTTATTTTCTAAACTCGACTTAAAAAAAAAAGGGATACACAAACAAATAGTATAAATTTAGTCTGCTAATTTTGACTTTTATGGCACATGCGATGCCACTTGGAATAGAAAATAGACTATTGTTTTTTGACCAAAAAAAAAAACTCTTTTTAAAGATTTTTCCATAATTTTTTTTTATCAACATTTTGCCTTAATTCATTAATTATTATCATGAAAGGGACTTGCACTTTAGATATATGCCTTGGGATATTTCCAATCATCCCAAGTGGGTCATGATTTTCAAAGATACTAATATTTTTTTTAAGGTATAAGTATTGGGATAAAACTTCAGAAACACCTTCAGATTTAAGCTCAAAGAGAAATTTTGTCCTTTTAGGACCAATTTTAACTTCAACGTCATAATTGCTCTTAGGATGTTCTTTAACTTCACATGGGTGTTTCCCTCTGAAGATACAAGTTTTCTTAGGTAGGTTAACTTACTGTGTGTACCATCTCTAA
Source organism: Balakata baccata (assembly GCA_949630135.1). NCBI lineage: Eukaryota > Viridiplantae > Streptophyta > Magnoliopsida > Malpighiales > Euphorbiaceae > Balakata > Balakata baccata. The sequence continues at coordinate 19,439 of CATIWF010133968.1, forward strand.
CTGTTTCAGCTTCAATCAAAAAATTGATTCTATGTTGAACTTTTATTGCAAAAACTTGCTTAATCCCATGAAAAATTATGTGAAATTGATGTGGTGTCATAATGCAATTTGAAAATGTGTAGATCTAACAATCTTAAATATGATCCAAAAACTCATTTCAAACCAATGAAATATAATTAAATATGAACAATCAATCCAAAATCAATTTGGAATTTAAATTAATTATTTGAGAAGGACTTCAAAAATTGAATAAACCCGACAATTGGATTATGGATCCAAAAAAAACCGAATAATAAATACTCCAAATTGATAAGTGGGTTATGGGTGTGTCACATGTACAATGAGTGTCCTGTATGCCTCTGACAAGCGATTGTTCTCTGTCAAAGTTTGACAATATGGCAAAAAGTGGCATACCTTCTAAAAGAAAGCACACTACCAACCTAGCGTCGCTGGCCTTCTTGGGATTTACTGCCACCATTGTTCTAAGACCGTCAATCGCGATACAGGTCCATCATATCTCAATGTTCGTGTAGCGGGCGACAGAGTAATTACAGTGGATAGCTCACACCTTAAATTGTAACACCGTCTCCTATAATTAGAATAAATACAACTATATAAATAAATATTACAATATCATATATAAAAATCTGGTAAAATTAAAACTTTGTAATTCGCACTTATATAATTAGATTTATTCTAAGTAGATGAAAAGAGTGTTTACATTTCAATTAAATATAACACCCTCTCATATAATTATAATAAATATTATTACAATATCATATATAAAAATCTGGTAAAATTAAAATTTTGTAAAACCTATTTGATGCATCGGGATAGTAATGACCGTTTTAAAAGGTACCTTTGTAAAAATATAAAAAAGAATGTAATTGTCAAAAAATTCAATTTTATGAGTTTAACTTTATAAGTTCAACATTTACAAAATGTATCTTTGAATAGAATACAAAACTTTCATACATGCATCTAAAACATAATGATATCTAAGTGTATCATCAACCTTCTACCAGGTAACTGTCATGTGACTTCAATGTAGCTCTTGTTCTTTGTCAACATCCGTCTGAATCTCCAACTTGCGTATGAGAAACACCCACACGCTAAGCACCTCGTGCTTAATGGTGTATGTGTATATAACACCACAACAAACATATAATCACCAACATCATGTATATGCATCCTTCTATGTTATGTTACATCTTTACCTCTCTAGTTATATATTTCCATGTACATTAGGGAACACTATAATTGAGAATTTGAAAACATAATCCAAAACCACTCCGTTCAACCAGAATGCCAAACTAATGATATGATTACAAACAAATGAAAAAAACAGGAGACTTTCAGACGTCTGCTTTACCCCCATCTAGCA